>JANAVB010008599.1:11962002-12054331 GCA_029216955.1 Iris pallida
CGTGAAAACAAAATCAAAAAATACCAACTTTCAAGTCTAAGTGGCATTTCGTCGAACACGTGTTCCATAGGACCGACACGTGTCCGATACGGCTATCAAACGAATAAAAAAACCTACCAAACTTTATGCACGGGTCTGGGATTCCTATATGGATTCATCTACGAAGAAAAATCAGAAATAACAAGTGTTTAGAGGGGTTTACCTATTGAGAGTCAATATCTCAATGCAACATGCCTCCAAACGTGTCGATGCCGATTTCCTTCGGTCCAACGCCTCCGATCCCTCGCTAGCAAGTCTCCAACAGGTTCCTCTCCTCCCAACGGTCGTAATGCACTTCGTT
Source organism: Iris pallida (assembly GCA_029216955.1). Taxonomy (NCBI): domain Eukaryota; kingdom Viridiplantae; phylum Streptophyta; class Magnoliopsida; order Asparagales; family Iridaceae; genus Iris; species Iris pallida. Next base: position 11,962,343 of record JANAVB010008599.1, read on the forward strand.
TGGAAGGATTTGGGTGAGAAACGAGAGAAATGGACTTTTGGAGGAGAAGGAAAAAATAGAAGTTTTGAACTTGTGACGGCTACTGGTTTTCTCACAATGGGGGGGAGGGGCTGCTGTGTTTGGCCGGCCAGGGGGTATGGGGATTAGGGTTAGGGTTTGGTTATGGGCCAAACACTCCTCAAGTTGCTTAAAAGCCCAATGACAAAAAGACTAAAAAGGCTATATAAAAAATGAGTTAAAAATGATTTAAATGATTCCTAAATTAGACAATAGCTCTAAATTAAAATCTAAAAAGCCAATTAAGTCTCTAATTACATTATTAGGCTTCTAATCAAGGTTGACTAAGGTTATACCACCTTCTACTACCAAAACACCAATCAAAGCCACACACCAATTAATTCAATTAATAAATTAATAAAAATTCAAATTAGTACACAATGACTAAAATACCCCTAATTAGAAAAAGTGAGTATGACATCTTGCAGATCCAGCTCATGGGTCATTAGCTTTCCCATAAGTGTTTCCAGAGTTATGGTGGTGAGATCGTTTCCTTCAACAATTGTTATTGCTTTTGGGTTCCAGTTCTTGGTTAGAGCCCGTAGCACTTTTCTGATCTTCTCATGATTACTGTAATCCTTACCAAGAGATTGCAAAGGATTAGTAATATCAAGGAAACGAGTGAACATCTGTGTAATTGACTCGTCGGGTTTCATTTTGAAAGATTCATATTCCTGTGTTAGTCTGCTGATTTTGGATTCCTTCACTTGGGAAGTACCTTCATGAGTTACCTCAAGAAGTTTCCAAATCTCATGAGACGTCTTACAGGTTGAAACTCGATTGAACTCCGTCTTGTCAATTGCATAGAACGGTACGTTGATGGCATGTGCATCTAGACTAGCCTTTGCTTTTTCTGCCTCTGTATATTTATCATGAGGCTTGTCTGTAAGTATGCCATCAACTACTGTAGGTACCGGTTTCTTATAACCATCAATAACTATAGACCAAAGATCAAAGTCAAGAGACTTTAAAAAGAATGTCATTCGTGTTTTCCAATAAGTATAGTTTGTTCTATCAAATAGTGGGGGTCTATTTGTGGATTGTCTATCACTGTTGAATATTGATTTCACGGCTGCCATATATACTCTCTAAGGTTGTTATATTAGAATATAACATGCTCTGATACCAATTGTAGGACCGTTGAGCACCTCTAGAGGAGGGTAAATAGAGTGAGTACGAGTGCAGCAAAAAATAATCACCAATTAAAAATTAAAAGCAGATAACTTTGACAGTGAATAAAGAGACAGTAAATAAATTTAGCAAGAGATCAGAGAATCAAACTCAGTGGACACCGCGATATATACTGGTTTTTCTCTTGGAGGACTAATCCAGTCGCAGGTACTCTTGCCTGCTGTTAATCCACTATTCACAAGCTAATTGAGAGCTTGCAGTCTCTTTACAATACCGTGCTTGGTGACAAGTGCACGACCGACTTCACAACACCGTGCTTGGCGACGAGTGCACGACCGGCTCCGAAAACAGAAATGTGTTCTGAACTTGAACGACCTCTTTACAACTCTGACAACCAAAGACTCTAAATCAAATAGATGTTACTGGCTTTGGCTAAGAGATGTATAGGTGGAGTGTGAAAGCTTTAGATCAATAAAAAATACTATTGGATATAGATAGAGAGAAGAGAAGATGAATTGATGAGTGATTTGAAATAAGAAATTATCTTCTATTTATAGGTGTTTTTAAGGACCAAACTCGGATAGAGTTTGGCCAGAGTTCGGATGCAAAGATCTCGCAAACGAACATTACATGCAGATTTGGAGGCAACAAATATTTGAATTTGAACTGACCGAACTCGGTCCGAACTCGGCCAGAGTTCTGTCTAAGTTCATCCAGTACTTAGAAGAATGTTTGGTCCAATTCTGTTTGCATAGGATAAGTATTGGTATAAGGAATTTTGGTGGATAGGCAGGCTTTTTAGATAGATGGACTGTGGATAACCTAAGCCAGCAATATCCAGTCGATTTTACAATTTGTATCCTAGACTCAATAAAGATAAAACTACATAATAAATTATAAAATGACTCAGACCGATTCCAATACATGAACGCTTAGAAATGATGATTGACATGCTTGCAGAGGTTGTAGTACACTCTTGATATTGGTTTCACTTAACCTGAAATGTTAGCAGCAGTTTGTATATTTTGTGTATTGACTTTAATCATTGTTGATTTATCAAAATCGGGTGTGACCATTTTAGGAATGGGCCAACAAGGACACGCACCACAGTGTCGTACGGGCATCCCCGTGTCCAAATGCGACACGAAAACATGTCTAAATTACCTCAGTCACATAGATCTACAATCTACACATAATTAGCTACAAATCTATGAAATTAGTTTTGGAAAACATTTACAAACAGTCCATTGAGGCATTTCATCAAACACTTCCTACAATACTCTGATACGTCTCTGATACTCGTATCAAATGGATACGAAATCCTACCAAACTTGGTCTACAGGTGTATGGTACCTAGATGCATGCATCTATGAAGAGAAATCAGAAGAACAATGAGTTTAGAGCCATTACCTATCGAGAGTTAGAATCTCAATACAAAAGCACTAGAAATGAGATCCACACCAATTTGCTATGGTCCAAGAGCCTTCAATCCTTGCTAGCTAGCCTCTATAGACCTCTTCTATAGTAGGGGAGTGTGTTGCAAAAGATTAGGCTCAATATGGAGTTGATTTGGAGAAAGGGGGTAGATTTTGGAGAAGAACACAAATTAGGGTTTTGAGGGGGCAATGAAAAGAGGCAAGATGAAATGATGTGATGCTTATAAAGGGGTGGGGACTATACTTGGCCGGCCACATTGTTAGGGTTAGGGTTTTGGTTCAATGGGTAGGCTATGGGCTTCTCTCTTAATAGAATTCTAAGCCTTCTAGCTAAAGGCCCAACTAAACTAGGTTACTTTCTAAAATATCTCCTTAGCCAAATATCTAGATATTATCTAACTTAGATACTTTAATTGTAATCCACTAACTTAGTCTCTAGGATCACGACTAACATCTAGATTAGGGCAAATCTAGGTCAAGGCTCAACACAATAATTAGCATAATATTAATTATAAAAAATTCAAATTAATTCCAATAAATCACAAATGACCAAAATACCCTAGGCTAAAAATGTGGTAGTGACAATGAAGCTTGAGCTCATGTTGTTTATTAAACGAACCGAGCTCAATCAAGCTTTTATCGAACCGAGCTTCGAGCAGCTCACGGATAGCTTGGCTCATTTGCAGCCCTAGACGTGGCCATAGGTGCACTTCTAAAGGGAGAGGACTTCGCCAGAGAGGTGGGATTCGTCGAAAGGGTGGCGAAAGGCATGACAATGGGAGAAACAATAATATTTGGCTAGGATTAGGATTTGGATGATTAGGTGTTAAAATAACTGGATGCTTAAAACCGTCAAAAGATTAAAAGGTTAGTCGTAACATGTGATGTTTTACCACAACTAGGAAATCCGGAATAAAAGATTGGCACGGATCATGAACTTTCTACGAGGGAATTTTTTTACGCCTGGATGATTTCTCTGTAGTATGCGTACAAAAACAAACCTCGAGGATGGGGTAATCTTAGAATGCCATTCTGACACTCAAGTTAGAATGAGGTGAAGGTAAAACTTGGCAGAGTTTTAGGGTAGAAGGTGTGTGTATCTTACATAAACGAACGAGGATCTATATATAGCCCTTTATCGATTACTTTCATGGTTATCAAATAATGTTGGTGATAATGTTGTATTCATATCATATATAGTCTTCTTATCCTTTAAGCCAAGGAATAAGCCGAGTTCATTGTATTTGGGCATGATAATTATAGATAATTTACACCACCAAGATATTTTTGTATATTTAAGTTGGTGTTTGATTATATCTCTTAGTTTAAATGATGATGATGTCGAAGGACTACATGTTTGTCATGTGAGAGTGTTTGGGTCTGGGCTCACTATGGATTTACACCCTTGAGATTCTTGAAGGGCCTTGAAGAAAAATGTCCAAAAATAGGCCTATGACATTTTTTGACCATATATATATCCTATATAAGATTGGATTTGACCATATATATATGGTAATCCTATATAAGATTGAATTTTAAGCCTAAATAGGATTGAATTTCTATGTTATATAAAGGGGTCTATAGGTGCTCCTTGAGATATATCTCGTTGTGCTCAATAAAAGTTGTTGAATAAGTTCAACACAAGAGAGCTAAAGTTGTTGAATAAGTTCAGCACAAAAGTTTGAGAGATTTTTTTTCTTTATCTTTGTGATAGAGAGTTTGTGAGAGCAAGGAGAGAAGTGTTGAAAGAGTCATTGTAATTTTTCTTCTTCTTTATAGTACGGAACTGAATCACCCTCGTCCGTGGAAGTAGGCATCTTGGCCAAACTACGTAAATCATTGTCTTTGTGGTTGTAAATTTTCTCTAAGGTATTCTATGATTTCTTGGGTTTATTTTCGTTGTTTCCCAGTCGGACTCGACATATATCACCAGAAGCCCTCAAATCCTTGGGCAAATTTGAGTAGCAAGCTCACCTGATAACTTCTTCAAAAGTATATTCACATTTTACAGCTACATTAGTTAGAGAGATGGGGGAGGTAGGGAACCAGAGGTCATCCTTCTTGCTCAGGTCATAGGGGGTTCATCCATAAATTTGGATTTAACATCTGCTAAGAGCATCTCCAACCCTATTGTCTTGTTAAGTGTTGTGAGTCTTAGGTGGCTCCTATGTGGCATGAGCCACAAGACAATGTCTTGTTTATGTGGCAAAATTATATCTCAAAAGACAATGAGATAGAAAAACTCTCCCCAATGCAAAAGTATTGAGAAGACAATAAAAAGTATTTTTTTTCCAACTTCCAAGGCAACTTTTAAGACAACTACTAATCTTCTTTCTTTTTTCTAATATTTTTTATTCATAATTGATGACATGGAAGAGAAGACATTGTCAAGTGCATTGTCTAGAACAAGACAATTAACTTCACAATGTCTTCTTTAATTTTTGCCACATAAGCTTCACAATTGACTTGACAATTGCCTTGGAGAAGAACTTTTGAATAAAATTTTGTCATTCCTATGTGGCATTAACTTTTTTCCAAAGTCACAATAGGGTTGGAGATGCTCTAACACTGGTATACCTTGACCAGACAAAAACGATTTTACTTTTGCTAATTATAGACATGTGTACATGAGGGGGTCCACCTAACTTAAGTGTATTTCATCTGGGCTGTCCATATGTCAAAAGAGTTCACGTGGCATATTGGGGTCATTGACTTGGGATGGAGCATATCATGAATTCCTACTATCGTTATGATTTGATGAGGGATTGGACTGTCAGTACGTGTATTGTGCGCGCGCGTTAGGTTAGAGTATACGAGGAAAAGATAAACCCTCTCTCTCTCTTTGTCTCTCTTGCATACTCATTCCCATGTTTTCAGGAAAAAAAAACCCTAAATTCTTTTCCATCTTCTTCCACTACTTCCATCTGGAACCATGTTTGCTAGTTCAGACTCCAAATGACATTCACAACAACGTCCACTATTATACCTCGAGTGCAGAAGAACACTATCTTTTTCAATATGAAGTGGATACGGAAGAAGAGAGAGACAATGAATAGGCGATACATTATTTACTGCTTCTTGTTTTGATTGATTGAGACATAGATGCTCTGTGAGACCATAGGAGACTTGATTGTAGCATGCACCCCCTTGTCTCTTGACAGCCACGATCGCCGTATGACGTTTATATACCTCATATGGAGTAGCTGGCCTAATCCGTCTCAGTATTCCGGTACTGGGACGTGACAGGTCTATAGGTGCTCCTTGAGATATATCTCGTTGTGCTCAATAAAAGTTGTTGAATAAGTTCAACACAAGAGAGCTAAAGTTGTTGAATAAGTTCAACACAAAAGTTTGAGAGATTTTTTTTTCTTTATCTTTGTGATAGAGAGTTTGTGAGAGCAAGGAGAGAAGTGTTGAGAGAGTTATTGTAATTTTTCTTCTTCTTTATAGTACGGAACTGAATCACCCTCGTCCGTGGAAGTTGGCATCTTGGCCGAACTACGTTAATCATTGTCTTTGTGGTTGTGAATTTTGTCTAAGGTATTCTATGATTTCTTGGATTTATTTTCGTTGTTCCCCGGTCGGACTCAACATATATCACCAGAAGCCCTCAAATCCTTGGGCAAATTTGAGTAGCAAGCTCACCTGATAACTTCTTCAAAAGTATATTCACTTTTTACGGCTACATTAGTTAGAGAGATGGGGGAGGTAGGGAACCAGAGGTCATCCTTCTTGCTCAGGTCATAGGGGGTTCATCCATAAATTTGGATTTAACATCTGCTAACACTGGTATACCTTGACCCGACAAAAACGATTTTACTTTTGCTAATTATAGACGTGTACATGAGGGGGTCCACCTAACTTACGTGTATTTTATCTGGGTTGTCCATATATCAGAAGAGTTCACGTGGCATATTGGGGTCGTTGACTTGGGATGGAGCATATCATGAATTCCTACTATCATTTGGATTTAATGAGGTGACCTCTAGTGATCTCGCATAATGGAGAACGTACAAAGTCCTTGGTTACTTCATTATAACCATTCCATGGAAGAGTCAGTCACTAGTCTCGGCCTGAGAGGGGTGATTGTCATCTGTAAGGAACATTTTGAAGCAGGTCTTCATTTCCCCATTCATCCCAGTATCTGATTTATATTGGGTTTCTATTCAATGCATGTGTCGTTTATATATCCCCAAACTCCATCGCATACCTAGTAGCATGTTCCCCTCTGTTTGGAAGGATAATGGATCCATCATTTAATGTATTATGCCCCTTCTTCGTGATTAAGGGTAGCGGTTACGGATGAGAAATGTAGATGGTATACCTTTCGAAAGGGAGCAATTAAATTTGAATGGATATTCTCTATGACAAACCTTTCCTCCAGTAAGGCTATCGCATGATCTTGTCCAAATGCCCAAAAGAATGTACAGGTATGAACAAGTGGATGATGGCAAGGAACCCACTCATGTTCGGAGTAGTAGTCCTCCGAATACGTGCCATTAAGAGGAAGGTTTGGTAAATCCTCGGACTCAACTATGAGATATGGCCATACAAAATCAAATGGATCAACTCCTAATAACAAGTACCACAAAAAGTTCTATGAGGTGGGAACAAATAACATATAACAAAATAAAGGAAAACCATAAAAAATGGACAAAGATCCATATATACACTGTTTATACAGTAGTAATCATACCTCTGCACCAAACAAGAACATAATCAAAGTTATATCTAAGACGATGCTACGTCTCTAAGTCTACTGTACAAGCACAAGCATGAACATAGAGTATAACATTCGACGAGAGTGTAGTACCAGTGCATGTTTACAAAGAGAAATAATAAGCTAGAAGGTAAACATGTATATAACAGGTAGGAGTCGAGCCACTATAATCCCTTGTTTTCGATTTTTTGACTTTTTCGAATAAAGTCTAAATTCTTTTTCCTAGAATATTTTTGTCAATATTTTAGGAGCAATTTGGTAATTTAATTACTATTTAGCATCCTTTATTTAGGGGAATGGCATTGTAATGTCCCAGTCTCAAAATGCGTAGGACTAGAATACGTATATATGCCAGCAACACATCTCCAATGGGCCAAACGATCTAAGAAATCCATCAAAGAGTACTTAAGCTGTAGATTATAGCAATAACTCATATCAACAACTCAACACAAGCCACATGTACAATGCTAATCTCATCCATGCAGATAATAAGACACGAAATATCCAAGTCCAAAGACATAATAATAATAATAATAATAATAATAATAATAATAATAATAATGACAACAGTCCAGCAGTAAATAAAAATAATAAATGTACGGGAGAAGACAACCCGTCACTACAACAAAGAAATAGAGTAAAATATCCAACGGCAAGTCTATTGAACTAAATAGAAATAGAAATAACAAAGTCTAAGAAAGAACGACATGAATCAAGAGAATTCCTCGAGTACTATCTCGTCCTCCTGTGATGGTACGTCTCCAGTCTCGACTCCAAAACCATAAACCTCAGGATAATTCCCCTCGTCTCTACCTAGAAAATGTCATGCCCCGACTCGCCAAATCGATCATCCTCGTCTTGACTCGAGATACATTGATCCATAAAGTCGGGACGTGATGCCATACAAGTCTTTAATGGACTTGTACAAGGCAAGAACGTGCACTTGAAATTTCTTTTGAGACGACAAGTTGAAATTAAACAGTACAAAGAGTTGAAGACGCAGAATAAAAAAAAATTAGCTTGTCATTCATAAAACTTACAAAGTATGTGCAAGGTCATTTTTACATTATATATGTCGTTGCAGCTACATCTTTAAAAACACAAAAGAAAAACTCTCGACCAGCTGCCATGAAATAATTCTTGTCGTTCCATACATTCATGCCCCTTTATACATTTGAACAAAAGCATTCGATCTGAATTGGGCTTCAAAATACTTCAAAATATGAGAGCTTTGAGCCGCCTCCTATTCTTCAGCTTCAGTCTAGTCTCGAGCTCCCACAGCGTGCTCGTCACCTGGGGAGTTGGGGGTTAGCACACTTGCTAGTGGATGTGACGAACCCACTCGTCTAAACCGACACTACTTATTAAGGATTCTAGCATACGAAGTGATCTTTCTATTTAGAACTATATGATTTGCAGTTCATATCGAAGGCACGTTTTAAATAGTAACAACATAACCAATCTTAAATTATCTTACCACGGCCGTGCTCATTTCCTGCACAAAATAGATATAATACTTACCACCTGCACAAGACAATAGGTGAGCATGCAATCTATCTTATATACGGTCATTGTCACGCCTCAGAACCATAATACTGGAGAGCGGGGGCAGACATAGCCAGCTACGTATAATGAAATGGAATCCATCTCACTATACGGTCACGGCTGTCTAGATATGTGAGGGTTTATCTACAAGCCATCAGTCTCTTAAGGTCATAAATTATCCTATTGTCTCAATCTCAATCAACTAATAATAATCACAAGATATCAGATCACCAAATATACAATTGTAAGGCGTCCCAAACATTACATATCCAGATGATCATGAAGCTAGTCGTACAAAATGTAAGGACTAGCAAGATTTAAGTCATACATGATCAACCTCGAGTTGCCAATCATGATTACAGCCCGTAGGCAGACAGTAAATAAAGTTACAAACGAGCTAACACTTGCTCGGCGGCTAAACGCCTCAAAAGAATATTTTTACAAGGGAGTGGGAGAGCAAAATAAAACACACTCGTTGCCCTGGTTACGCCTGGTGACCACCATCGGGCTGAAATGCAGGAAGATCCTTTGGTGCTGCTCCGGTATCTGGCCATACAAAACCAGCTGGGTCAGACCCCAGAAAGAGCAAGTGCCACAAAGGAGGCTTCACTTAAGAACTAAAACCAGCAATTAGCACAAGAGTATAATTACATAATAAAAGGCAGTAGTTAAGAAAAAAATATGATGGGTAATTATGAAAGACAATCTTGTATAGAATCACTAAAAGACAGGACATATGGAAAGAAAGCATGACAAGATGATATACGATGAGATAACCATGGGACTATTCAGATAGCCAGGTTACAACCCGTAAACCAAACAAGGACCGGAGTTGTAATCCTTCGTCTGAACGGAACTTGGTTTCTCTCACCATTTATCGGCAAGATAAATATAAGAAATCAGGTCAAGTAACATTCTGGAGTGACAATCATTATAGTGACAATCTGGAGTGACAATCATTCAATTATTCTGGTACAATCTTACAATTAATCAATTCTAGACAATACTATACTGGACTAGACTCCATCCAAGCAATCACGGCCAATCATTGCCTACGGCTTTCTACATCAACTAACTAAGGTTATCACAATCCTAGTTACTAGCAAGATGCAATGAGATGCTCCAAGTAGTCACAGGCCCTGCAGCTATCCAGGTCATCCAGGCAATCATTATAGTGACAATCTAGAGAGTACAATACATTAGAGAGACAATAGAGTTCAATCATTAAAGTGACAATCAAGAGTGCCCCACATGACAGTGGGCTGGAAATATTCCCTACTCGTCGGCAGGCTACAAGTCCAAACATTTGCGGCCGGGATAACGGGATCGCCTGTAACTGGGGAACATCTCTTCATGTCTAGTGAATTATACTAGTCATTAACCTTAGTCCATTTCAGTAGGTACTCCTGACCGTGGTACTCAGGAGTCCCCTCCTAGACATGATACAAGACAGGACTGGATTATTTGTACAAGCACAATCGCCCACGGTATCTGGATTAATTATACAGGTCATGTCATGTCAGGTAGCCGTCGCAACAGCTATTCAAGATATATCAAGTCAGGTTAATCATATCAAGTGTACTAGTCAGGAGTGCGCCACGACGGGCCATTATCAGGTCATGTCAGGTTAGTCATGTCAGGAGTGCACCACTACGGGTCACTATCATGTCAGGCTCAATTATCAATTCCAAACATATCAAATGAATTCATGATTATCAAGTTCAGGACAAAAGGCGTAAGGATATAAAATGGACGTAAAATATCTAATAAAATATCAATATACAGGGCTATAGAAGAGCCATGCGGCTAAGAAGGAGTTCAGGTCCATGTGGCTGGAAAGTGTAGTATCATGCGGCTGGGTATAGAAGGAGGCGCATGCGGCTTATAGAAGCCCATACGGCTGGGTCAACATGGCTGCTTATGCGGCAGGGAATGAAGGTTGTATATGCGGCTGATAAGGGACTCACCCTCATGCGGCCAAGAGAAGGGCAAGACACATGCGGCTCAATTAGGTGAGCGCATGCGGCCCGGGTCACTGGAACCCATACGGCTAAGACAAGAGGGGCGCATGCGGCTCAGGGGGACGAGGGCGCATGCGGTTCAGTAGAAGCCCATGCGGCTCAGGAAATAAAGGATGCATATGCGGCTGGGATTAATCAGGGTCATGCGGCCCGGATTAAGAAGTCCATACGGCTGGGTCTGGGGGTTCTCATGCGGCTCGAAGATCAGGGCCTATGCGGTCCGCAAGTGCTAGAGTTCATGCGGCTCAAGGAGATGGGCACATATGCGGCCGATGGAGAATGAGCCCATGCGGCTCAGGAAGTGAGATCCAGCTCTCATGCGGCTCAAGAACTTCCAGTCATGCGGCTGGATAGAACACTTGTCGCATGAATATTCATGCAGTCAAGTCAAGCACTATATATCTTCTCCAAATTTCTGAGAGGAAGAACACCATGAGAGCCAAGTTCTCAAGCTCCACAACTCCATCATCTGGAGTCCAAATCTGAACTTTGATAGGTCAAAAAGGGGTAGAACGAGCTACTCTACAGCATGGAACCATCAAAACACAAAAATAACAAGATTAAGTAGATCAAAATTCAAGAAATCCGAAAATAAAGTAAATATAGATCTACAAGAATCTAGCCATGGAAAGTGAAAATGCCAAGTTCTAAAGTTAGTCAAAATGCTGTATGGAAGAGAATGAAGCAATAGAATTGGAGTTCCTCCATGAAGCAAGTTGCACTTGCCTAGAACTCTCTCTCCTCTCTCTAGTAGGTAAGAAGTAAATGAGGAAGAAGAAGATGAGTAATGAAGAGAGAGAAAGAAGAAATGGCAATAAATATCAAAGGTGGTGGTAGGTAGGGGGTTCACCTTGGGTTCATCATGAACCCAATCAAAACCAAGCCAAGCCGAACCAACCAACCCAAACCAGGAATAAACTAAACCAAGAAGGAAATCATGCAATACAAGAATGAAATATGTACACGTATTCCAAGAATACATAATACGAACCACAGGCATTACAGTCATTGTTGATATCGATACCATGAAGAACTATTACGTAGCATTGCGACGCACCCTACCAGTCCAGGTTGCGAGCCTAACTGGAGGTCTCGCAATGCCTCGTGCCGAAGCACGATTCTATAATTTTCTTCTAGGTCAATTCGGTAACAGCGCCCCGGGTACCGTTTCGAGGAAAGCTTACCCTGTGCATAAGTCGTCCACGACCATGCGAATGTATGAATAGTTTAATATGTATGAAGTAAATTGCATAGCGCGGACAGTATTAAACCACATAATCATTTCTACTCGTACAAGAGTTCTTTTTTTTCGAAGCCGTACGTTCTGATTTAGCGTCCCGTAGGCACCAAATTCTTCGAGGGGTAATATATCGCAACCAATGTTTCTTCATTATGTTTTGCGGAACATGAATTAATTCTCTCTCTCTTTCCTAAAACTTTATCTTTTATCTTTTTGGTATGAAACTTATAAATTCGGAGTTAATTTCTCTAAGTTGATATAATTATCTCAAGTTCTTGATCTTAGTGGCAAATCGTACATCCAGTTAGCATTATCGATTTGAACGTTGAACTTTAAGAATTTGTTGGCAAAAAGGAGTAGAAAATAAGGGGCCGAAGAACCACCCACCTAAAGAGATTGCACCGGGAGTAGGAGATCGCTTCACAATGGTCAAGCATCAATTATACGAACTCCTGCAATGGCACGAGCATCGAATTAGAATTCTTTCTTCAATTCTTCCTTAGAAATTCCCAAAGACGTATTCAGAAATAGACGCAAAAGCACACTTATCAAACCCAAGCAACAAATTATTCAGAAAGCCAAGAAAACCAATAAAACCAACAGAAGATATTTGCGTCGCTCTCTTTAGAGTTCATTCGCCAAGACACAGTTCACTGCATCTAGGACTTATTCCAGCAGTACCTGTAATGACCCGCTCCGCCCTAGCGGAACGCCGATTCAAACGGCAAGTGTAACGACTCAAACGAGCCGTCGACTCGAAGAGTTGCGTCGACCCGATGAAGTATCGATGCGAATCGATGCAAGACTTACAATGGCCCGTCAAAGATGAATCCAGACTTAGACTATCAAAGGCGCGCTCGGAGTATCGCTCAGCCGATGCGAACATCGCTAAGGTGGGTGGCTCCGATGAACCCGTCTGTGCTTAGCCTAGACACATAACAATACGGCCACTATCACTGAAATCGCTAGGCGATAACACCGCGTATGCTAACAAAATGACCCAACGCACCTAGCTAAGGGATTAATCCCATCTTGTATGCTTGTATAGAATATGGAAAAGAAACATGGAAAATACGAGAACTCTCGCACCGCGCTCCACGCTTGTGCTAAGGCACAAGCTTACGTTCAAGTCCCTTATGCGTTCAACAATGAAACAATGAATGGTTTACAACAATGAAACGGAAAGACTATCAACATAGTCGCTCCGAGTAGAGTTTAGCAACATTGAAAGGCTATGGGACCGATGGGTCGCCAAGGCGACTCCCGCACGGGAAGTTGCATAATGTATAAATGAAGAATGAACGAATAAACAATCGAATGAATGAATCAACGAAAGGATGAATACGAAATTGAATCAATGAACGAATGGACAAGTGAAAGAAATGAAGAAATGAATAAAAGATAAGAAGGAAATGAATGGTTAGCGACAGGTGTGACGGGCACGTACAACGAGGCTCGCTACCCGCGCTGCACGGACGTCAACCTGGTCGATAACGCATTGTGGCTATGGGTTAGCCTATGACAAGTTAATACGAAATGGTCGTAGACAAACGGCACGGGCGAGGGGTGGCGATGCCGTGACCGTAAAGAAAAAGGGATTCCGCGGCATGATCAATGGGGGGATATGCCGGCCTAAGCGGAATCAAAATGGCTTACGGGCTGCATGGGTGTGGACTTGGCCATCCAGGGGACGTAAGTGCAGCAGTATTTTCAAGAGACTAACAGGGTGTGTGCCAGCCCGCACCCTACGTTGGTTGAGAAATACAATGGCTTGGATGTCCAAAATGGCTTGTGGTGCCAGCGACCGGTGCATATAGAGTTAAGTGGGCTTTGCTGGTGGCGATCCACGTGCAAGCCCTTGCATTAAAATCAAAGTAGTCAAAAGTTAATTGAATGAAGCGCCTTATGTATAGGCTTGAAATGTAATGCACCAAATGATAAGGAGTACTTCGTGCAAATGAACTTGAAAACATGCCTACGACGCGTTAAAATCTAAGGCAGGAACACGCCCTTGGCACTAAAATGTTTACGTGAATCATGTTAAGTTGAAATATATGAATTGTTGACTAACTTGGTTTACATTGAACAGGGAAGGCCGGACGGTAAGTAGGGGTAAGTCATGTATGTATTTCCATGCGACACTTGAAATTGGCAACACGAGAGAGGCTATGTAATAAGCCATGAAATTGATCCTAAGGCAAGATTAGAAAGACAATGAATGATAGAGATGCACAAAAGTAAATAGAACGTGTTTGGTAATGATAGCATTGTGGGCGAGCTAGCCTCCACACCAGTGCATAACAATGTACTGATAACCCCACAGTCTGCTTGCAGGAAGCAGGTAACGTCGGCGGGTGCGGAGCTTTTCTCGAACGTGCTAAGGCGCGGAGCTATCTCTGGACAAGGAGCTGGAGCACCATATACAGGACATAATGTATCGGAACATCGCCATGAATCATTCCATGTTGTAAGCCACTTGGTACGCCTTTTATGTTTCAGAGAGAGAGAGCTTGAGCGATTTGTAATATCGGCCTAGCGCCGCTTGTAAACTTCTTGAATATCAATAAGAGTTGAATTCGCTTCAATTTGTGTTCATTTACTTTCCGCTGCAAATGGGGACACTCTGTGCGACTCTGTGGCCTAGCTCAAATCGGCCGTTTCTGGACATAGCCTTGCACGGGCGCAACCTAGGCAAGTGCGGCATCACGCCTTAGCGAGGACGATCGCTCCTGCGGGAGCGGGGCATGACAGATTGGTATCAGAGCACGGCTTTACGTCCTTGGACATCATTTCGATTCTCTCAGTTTTGAAAGCTCGTTTGGAAACAAAAGAAGCGTACGCTCTCTCTCGTTGTGCCTTGGGATGTTCCATACAATAAGTCTAATATTTTCAAAAGCTCGTACGAGTACTCGGTTGGACGGGATCGATAGGCGAAGGCCTTTGTGCCACCACGACGGACTTGAGTTGGAAGGAACCGATGCTAAGAGTTATCAAATGCAGTGCGTGCTTGAATGAGCTTACGCTGACAGCAAACGAGTACACGAGACCAAAGTATAGTTCGAACGGGATGGTTATGCACGCAGCCTTTTGGCAAAGTTGTGCAGAGTATCGTGCACCTAGACCATCTGGTGCAAACGAGTTGCGAGTGAGATCGATTATCGCTCGAACGAGAATAAGTGATCATGCGAACTCGAATATAGTCCGCACGGGATAGCTATGCACACGGCCTTTTGGCTAAGTTGTGCCGCGTGTCGCGCACCTCAACTTCTGGTGCAATCGAGTTGCGAGCGATATCAAGTACCGCTCGGTCGGGAACGGAGATACACTTAGAGTGTATATCGATTGGAACGCTATCAAACTAACGCTTAGGCGTGCACGAAAGATTTATTGGATTTTGAGGATAATACGAACGACTTAGTACGTCGAGGCGACGTGATGCGATTACGCTAAAGATTCGTCGAACGAATCTAAAGGATGTCTTAGCGCATGACGCGAACGTAATTGAGGACTAGATCATTGGCTTGAATCCGAGTGGTGTATGTGATAGGTTCGGAGAAGAATAAGAATGAATGTCGACGATTAGTCGAGTGGCTCGAACCCTGAGTGGTGTATGGACGTCATAGTAATTGTTCGAACGAGACTAAAGGATTTACGAATTGTACGAGTATGTCGGCAAGCGATGCGATCGCACAAAGCCTTAGAATGCGTCACGCTTAGTTGGTCGTGACTTCGAATGTCCCGAACGAGATGTCGTTCGGACAACTTGTCAATGGGCAACGCAAGTTAGCGATTCAGAACGATGAATGAAAATGAATGGTCTTGATCGAGGAAACTTAGAGGTCACGCGTACGATTTCGGATTGATTCAAATGAAATGTGACTTGAGTTTTGAACAAAGATCTTGAAACTAGCTTGAGGAATAGCGATCAAACTTGATCTTGAATATCGAGGAAATTATGGAATATCCAACTCGGACAACAGCATCAACGCACGACTCAAAATCGGTTGCAAAGGAAGATCGTCAGGTTATGTATATCGTTGATGGTATTGAGGCGTATCAAAGATCGATATGCGATAACTCGGGGGTACTCTGACTCGGCGAATGACGATCGTGCAAATGTCATTTTCCGTTGGATGCTATACTTGGGATGTTAAAGATGTGTCGAGAAAAAGATAGATTTGGCTCGAGGATTTTCTAGTTGAACGCATGACGGTCATACTATCGAATTGATTTTGCTTGGATGAAAATGTGAATGCTTGGATTTGCTTCGTTGACAACCACAACGTTGACGTTCTTGTCTTATGCGAGTGCAACTCCAGCCTCGCACATGCGTCGCACCGGATTATGACGATCACTCCGCGTGAGCGCTGATATGGTGATTCATACAGCGGGAGTGATTGAACTTGGATGGCGTGGCAATCTGATTGCTTCGACTTGTGGTTTGACGCGAAGGTGGACTCGAGAATGAATTTGTGTGCTTGAAGAATTGAACTTGAGGATTGAGTAGGTCCAATCCGCGTATCGAGAATGGGTTAGTCTAAAACTCAAACAAGAGTTACGCCCCGATGAGAATGATTATTCTGCGGGAGCGTTACATGGCGATTCATGAACCGCCGTGGATAATCGGACTCGCGTGAGATTGGGGCGCAATGTATTATCGAGCTGGATGACCTCGCGATCGAATACATGAATTGGTTAGAACTGGTGATTGAACAGAATTGAATATGTGCAACGTAAGTCTTGATGCGAATTAGGTGATCATGTTCGATGTTTAGAAATTTGAGTAAAACGAACTTGGGTAGAAACTCTCGTACAAGCGAGCAAATGGTTTGACCATAGGATTTGGGGCGAGCGTCGTGCAACGACTTTACACGATGAGCCACGGACTTGTCTTGTAACTATGACCTTGTGAGCTGACCTAGCGGATAGGCGGACGACCCTATGCCGAGTGATTGAACCTGTGCGATGGCATTTACAGTATCGTATGGACAGACGATAGACTTGGGAAAACAAGACTTAGAGTAGGACGGGGAACTGAGAGTGTGCGTGAACGACGACGAGATTAGCCCCAAACGAAGGGAATGATAGGGATGGATGATGCGCAAGTAAAAGTTGGAATAACGAATTGAATCGTTGATAGGAAGAAATACTTGGTTTTGAATCGGACGAAAATTACTTAGGCTTGGTCGACCCCGCTAAGAAGAAATCATACTGATTTCGTGGACAAGAACGCTTGAGAAGCGAATCGAATAATCTCGAGGACCGAGATAAACGATATGTGATACACACGTGAGTTCGGTTTTAAATCGAAGTTAGCAAAACGATCGACAAATCAAAACTATCACGAGTAGCTTGTCCGACTTCGCTAGTCGCTAAGCTTGGTTGAAATGTACGTATTCGGGGGACGCCTTGAATGCGTGCACGATCCAAACTCAGCGATATGATGAACTCGAATGCCGCTGCAAGTGGGTGTTGAGATGCGTATGAACGAATAAGTGAGTTTGCCTCAGCCTACGACTTCGTATTTGACGAATTACAACGCACCTCGTACGACCGTTTCAGTCCCATGATACGTCGAAAAAGCAACCAAGTCGAAGAAACACTTGAATTGAATAAGTGCCATCAACTCTAAAATGAATGAAAAGTTATCCAATAAAAATCGACCAAACATATGCGACACGGAACTTGGAAAGGTACCGAGCATGGTTCGATGCCATCGAACGATAGAGTCGTTCGATAGAATTGTCTATAAAACACGATGACACGAGTTAAGGAATGGTAGGATGACCTGCACTCGGGAAGTCTCGAGGACGAGACTTGTTTTGAGTGGTGTATTATGTAATGACCCGCTCCGCCCTAGCGGAACGCCGATTCAAACGGCAAGTGTAACGACTCAAACGAGCCGTCGACTCGAAGAGTTGCGTCGACCCGATGAAGTATCGATGCAAATCGATGCAAGACTTACAATAGCCCGTCAAAGATGAATCCAGACTTAGACTATCAAAGGCGCGCTCGGAGTATCGCTCGGCCGATGCGAACATCGCTAAGGTGGGTGGCTCCGATGAACCCGTCTGTGCTTAGCCTAGACACATAACAATACGGCCACTATCACTGAAATCGCTAGGCGATAACACCGCGCATGCTAATAAAATGACCCAACGCACCTAGCTAAGGGATTAATCCCATCTTGTATGCTTGTATAGAATATGGAAAAGAAACATAGAAAATATGAGAACTCTCGCACCGCGCTCCACGCTCGTGCTAAGGCACAAGCTTACGTTCAAGTCCCTTATGCGTTCAACAATGAAACAATGAATGGTTTACAACAATGAAACGGGAAGACTATCAACATAGTCGCTCCGAGTAGAGTTTAGCAACATTGAAAGGCTATGGGACCGATGGGTCGCCAAGGCGACTCTCGCACGGGAAGTTGCATAATGTATAAATGAAGAATGAACGAATAAACAATCGAATGAATGAATCAACGAAAGGATGAATACGAAATTGAATCAATGAACGAATGGACAGGTGAAAGAAAGAAATGAAGAAATGAATAAAAGATAAGAAGGAAAGGAATGGTTAGCGACAGGTGTGACGGGCACGTGCAACGGGGCTCGCTACCCGCGCTGCACGGACGCCAACCTGGTCGATAACGCATTGTGGCTATGGGTTAGCCTATGACAAGTTAATACGAAATGGTCGTGGACAAATGGCACGGGCGAGGGGTGGCGATGCCGTGACCGTAAAGAAAAAGGGATTCCGCGGCATGATCAAAGGGGGGATATGCCGGCCTAGACGGAATCAAAATGGCTTACGGGCTGCATGGGTGTGGACTTGGCCATCCAGGGGACGTAAGTGCAGCAGTATTTTCAAGAGACTAACGGGGTGTGTGCCAGCCCGCACCCTACATTGGTTGAGAAATACAACGGCTTGGATGTCCAAAATGGCTTGTGGTGCCAGCGACCGGTGCATATAGAGTTAAGTAGGCTTTGCTGGTGGCGATCCACGTGCAAGCCCTTGCATTGAAATCAAAGTAGTCTAAAGTTAATTGAATGAAGCGCCTTATGTATAGGCTTGAAATGTAATGCACCAAATGATAAGGAGTACTTCGTGCAAATGAACTTGAAAACATGCCTACGACGCGTTAAAATCTAAGGCAGGAACACGCCCTTGGCACTAAAATGTTTACATGAATCATGTTAAGTTGAAATATATGAATTGTTGACTAACTTGGTTTACATTGAACAGGGAAGGCCGGACGGTAAGTAGGGGTAAGTCATGTATGTATTTCCATGCGACACTTGAAATTGGCAACACGAGATAGGCTATGTAATATGCCATAAAATTGATCCTAAGGCAAGATTAGAAAGACAATGAATGATAGAGATGCACAAAAGTAAATAGAACGTGTTTGGTAATGATAGCATTGTGGACGAGCTAGCCTCCCCACCAGTGCATAACAATGTACTGATAACCCCACAGTCTGCTTGCAGGACGCAGGTAACGTCGGCGGGTGCGGAGCTTTCCTCGAACATGCTAAGGCGCGGAGCTATCTCTGGAGCCTTGGAGCGTGCAAGGAGCTGGAGCACCATATACAGGACATAATATATCGAAACATCGCCATGAATCATTCCATGTTGTAAGCCACTTGGCACGCCTTTTATGTTTCAGAGAGAGAGAGCTTGAGCGATTTGTAATATCGGTCTAGCGCCGCTTGTAAACTTCTTGAATATCAATAAGAGTTGAATTCGCTTCAATTTGTGTTCATTTACTTTTCGCTGCAAATAGGGACACTCTGTGCGACTCTGTGGCCTAGCTCAAATCGGCCGTTTCTGGACATAGCCTTGCACGGGCGCAACCTAGGCCCGTGCGGCATCACGCCTTAGCGAGGACGATCGCTCCTGCGGGAGCGGGGCGTGACAGTACCTGTCACTCCTGTTTCCCGTTATACGTATTTTCGTATACGTATACGAGATCTCTGACGTTTGTCAGGTGACCCGTAGTTGGACTTGACTTGCTAGCCTAGTCTAGGTTGGTCTTGACTTGGTTTGGTCTTGGTATTAGCTTGGTTTGGTTTATTTTGGTTTGGCTTATTTTGATTGGGCTTTTGGTTCCTTATGAAAGAACCCTCCCCCTTTATAAACCTACCAACCCTTTCTCTCTCTTCATTACTTTCTTACTTTTTTATTTACTCCTTCTTTCTCATAACTCTCTCTACCTACCAAGAGCTTAGGCAAGTGCAACTTGCTTCATGGAGGAACTCCATTTTTGTTGTTCCATTTTCTTCCTTACGAGATTCTAAGACACTTTAGTACTTAGGATTTTCAATTTCCATGGTTTATTTCTTGTAGATCTAAGTTTGTTGTATTTTTGGATTTTTTGGTTTTTGATCTATCAAACTTTATTATTTTCAAGTTTTGATTGTTCCATGTTGTAGAAAATTTCTTTCTACCCCATTTTGTAGGGGTGCAACTCGGACGGGCTAAATCCGAACCCGATTGGGTAAACCCGTTAATGGGTTGGGTTAGGGTTGAAGATATTCGGGTTCGGGCTTGGGCTCAGGTTAAAAATTTTGAACCAATCAAAAATCGGGTTGGGCTTGGGTTCATGTGTTGGGTAACCCGAAGAACCCGAAACCCGACATACATATAATTTATATATATATATTGTTTCATACTACTTAGATAAAAAGTTTAACTATAATTTTTTTCACCCGAACTCTTCAATTCCTTGTCCTAAATCTCATTTCAGTTTTATTTTGTAATGATTGAGGCTTGATTGCTATTTGATTATACATTTAATATTACTCTTGTTTAAAATTATTTAAAATATCATATTAGAGTCCGATAAACCCGATGGACCCGACCCAACCCGAGCCCAACCCGATCCTCCAGAATTGGTCTTGGGCTTCATATGTTGAACCCGAAGTCGGGTCGGGCTTGAGCTTGGGCTAGGCTTATGATCTATCGGGTTGGGCTCGGGTTGACCTAAAACCCGACCCAACCCGCCGAGTTGTACCCCTACCATTTTGACCTATGGAAGTCCAAATTTGGACTTATATTGAAGGTTTTATGGATGGGTACCCATCGACCCTGCCGCATGGATGGCACCTCATCGACCCTGCCGCGTGGATGGGTCCCCATCGACCCAGCCGCATGGATGGCACCCCATCGACCCTGCCGCATGGATGGGTCCCCATCGACTCAGCCGCATGGATGGGTCCCCATCGATCCAGCCGCATGGATGGCACCCCATCGTCCCTGCCGCATGGATGGGTCCCTATCGACCCAGCCGCATGGATGGGTCCCCATCGACCCTGCCGCATGGATGGCACCCATCGACCCAGCCGCATGGATAGGTCCCCATCGACCCAGCCGCATGGATGGGTCCCCATCGATCCAGCCGCATGGATGGGTCCCCATCGACCCAGCCGCATAGATGGCTACCCATCGACCCTGCCGTATAGATGGGTTCCCATCTACTGCCGTATGAGACCCCATCCACCCTTGGCCGCATAATGCCTATTTTGGCTGTTTTCTTGTCCTATTTGGCTGATTTGTGGTCAGAATCTCTCCCAACTTCCAACATAGAAGTTGTAGATCTTTTCCTTGGCTTCAAGAATATGTTACTAGCTATTTTTATGCATGTTTCTCTCAATCTTGATAGTGTCCTATTAAGACGCACTCTTAATAAGTAATTTGACATGATAATTCTTAAATAGTGATCCGTCGTGGTGCACTCTTGACAAGCAACCTTGACATGATAATTCTTGAATGGTGGTCTGTCGTGATGCACTCTTGACATGATAAGTAATCTTGACAGTGGCCCGTCGTGGCGTACTCTTGACAAGTAATTTTGATAAGTAAGTCTAACATGTAATCTTGAATGCTGTTGCGACGGCTATCTCGACTTGCTAGTAAATTCTCATCATGACACCGTGGGTGATTGTATTGATTGTGCTTGTATAAGCTACCAGTCTTGTCTCGCATCATGTCTAGGACTTGTATCCCTGGTTATCACGGTCAGGGATTTATACTGAATCGGACTAGATTAATGACTAGATTGATCAAGTAGTTCATATAGAGAGGTTTTTCGGCTACAAGCAATCCCGTTGTCTGGGCGCCTTCTCTGATGGACTTGTAGCCTGCCGACGAGTAGGGCACATTTCCAGCTCACTGTCATGTGGGGCACTTCATAAAACGATTACTATGCACACTGTCATGTGTTGCACCCCCAAGTCACCTAATAACTCTCTTAGGGTACATTTGTCTCCTGGGCGATGTACCCACTATTATATGTACATGGAATACATTTGTCTCCTGGGAGATGTATCTACTATAAATTCTTGTAACTTGTGTCTGGATAACCTGGATAGTCTGCAGGGCTTGTGGCCGTAGGAATATCTCATTGCATCTTGCTAGTAACTAGGCTTGTGATAACCCTTAGTTAGTGTAGGAGCGTAAAAAGTGTTTTAATGAGGGAGTCATCTCAGTCATAAGTGGCCCGCTTTACGCCTAACAGAGCAGGAAATTTCTTTACGCCCAAGACAAGGCTAATTGTATTACGCCTAAGCAGATTGATCTTTTTACGCTTGGGTCTACACCGGTGATTTTACGCCAAGGACTGAAGCAGCCTCTTTCACGCTGGACAAAAGCCATCAAATCTCGCATTTAAAGCTGACTTTGACATGAAGATATCAATGATGGCATTTACCACAGAATTCAATGAAATTTGTCTCATACAAAGACCATTGTTGTCGTTTATAGAGATCGAGCTACTTTACGCTCACTGAATGGTTTCTTTTACGCACGGGGTTTTACATGAGTCTTTACGCTCATAAAAAACAATGTGTGCGTGAAGTCTATTTGAGCCATTTTACGCTCAAGGTTATTCGATAACCGCTTTACGCTGGAAACCCATGACAGAGCTAGTTTACGCTCATCTTTTTACGCCCGATTCGTTCTGGCCAGTCTGGAACGTGGTGTGCCTACGTGGTCTTCATGCCACCTATTTTGAAGAACGTGTGTACATGTATCCTATTCTTACTGAAATAATGGAACACGTGTCAGCACATACAGAGGATGATTCTGATCGTGGAGGGCAGTTGTTAGCGTAAAGACAGATGTTGATACTCTTTTACGCACGAAAGCCCCAGTCTATAAATAGACTCATTTTTTCTCATACAACAGACACACACAGAGGGAGAGACAGGAGAGAATACAGAGATCAGAGCTTCGAGATTTTGATTCTCTAGAGCATCCTTCTTCAACTTTTCTTCCAGAACAAAGTGAAGCAAAGCAGGAAAGCATTCGGCCTCGCCATCAGTGCCCAAGTGCGTCGATACCTTTCTGGTGCATTAGTTCTTCCAAATTGTTCTACTTCAAGCAGTGATCTTCATCATCATCATATGGTCCAAGGAACAAAGTGATCGTTTACGAATCAGACTTCCATAGCAATACTTTCCCAGAATCAAATTTGTACTTCTCGTACTTTTCTTCTTGTTTTTGTTTTCAAAAGCCAATTCCTCCAAGGCATTTTGTTAATCGAAACAAAAATGGCGACTCTGCTGGGGACGACCTTCTCCTCTGACGAGGAGGCGATTGCTCAATATGATGATGTTTCGGTCGGTTCGACCAAGAAGACTCTGGTGGTACACTTCGACCAGACTGCCTATGAAGAGATGCTCCGAACTGGGGGTGGTTCTCGCCATTCCAATGTTCAAAAGTCTCGCAAAGCACGAAAAGTTTGGATTCCCAAATCCAAAGTAATTTCTGATCTCTCTGCTGCTTCTGTTGACAAAGGGGTTCTTCCCACTCCTGTCGTAGGGGCTCCCGTTCATAACGAGGCAGTCCCTACTTCAAAGTTGCACTCGAAGTGTGACGATTTGTCTCCCGTTTGTAACGGTGAAGATAACCAGGTTTCACACCCACCGC
This sequence comes from Iris pallida, assembly GCA_029216955.1. Lineage (NCBI taxonomy): Eukaryota > Viridiplantae > Streptophyta > Magnoliopsida > Asparagales > Iridaceae > Iris > Iris pallida. The sequence continues at coordinate 11,986,426 of JANAVB010008599.1, forward strand.
GTAAAAATTAAGTTTTACGCTCAGTGGGTAAGAACCAAATTTTACGCTCAGTTCATAAGAATGAGACTCCCGTTCGTAATGGGGCAGACTTTAAAGCTTGTGCTTCTGGGTGTAAGAATCAGTCTCCCGTCGGTGACGTGGTAGGCCCAAATAAATTACGCTCCTCGCGTAAAACAAAATCTCCCGTTGGAAACGTGGCAGATAACAAGATTTTACGTTCCATGCGTAAAGATAAATCTCCTGTCTATGACAGTATAGATGAAATTCACAAAGATGCTCACATGTCGAATGTGAATGTATCTAAACGTGTGCAGCGTAAAAATATTGTTGGTAAAACTTTCGTTCTACACCAACGACCTTCTTATACTGCTTTACGCAAGGTACCAAATTTACAAATCACACGCCAGGAAAATGGAGTCCTGCGTGCTAAATCTCAAGATTTACGCACACAATTCCAAACGCGTAGAAATGTACAATTTGGTTCTGCGAATGCAGCCAGTAATCTTCTTTATACACAAGGGACTAAACGTTTTTTCACCCCCAATGTAATAAAGAAGAATACTTCATCCACTCCTTCTGACTTACGTGAATTGCTAATACAAAAGCGTAAGAATAGACAATCTCCGGTGACATTCTCCCAAGAAAAACATCTTTGTGAATACCACCAGGTTGTGATCAACTGTTGTTGTTCGGCTTCAAGACGATCAGTTTTTGATCGATTGAGTTTTAATGTACCTCCACATCAAGCTGAAGACCAAGAACATGAACAGCCATATGTGTCAGTCAATATGGCATCTCATACTAACAGAGGACGACGTCCAAGACGGAACACGTCCCAAACTCCAAGTCAACAAAGTTCAACAGGCTTCTTGATTCCTTTGAAGGAGTATATCAGAATACTCGATCAAGAAGACGAAGACAATTGCAGACTTCTGATTCAGAGGCTGGGGGTACTCAATCTTTTGAGTCTGATACCGATAGCGTGGATTCGTACTTCTATACAAACCCTTCTGTATCTTCAAGAGAGGTTGAATCCTACGCTGTTGGAGATGAGCCAGAGACGTCATCTGCTAATACAGAACAACGTCTCACTGCTGTTGAACAATCACTGAAGGATATGCTTAACATGGTGCAAAACATGCATCAAATAATTTTGAATCAGCAAACTGCTCAACCGATAGCAGTGACACCGGCACCAGTAGCAGCACAAACTCAAGATAGTCAAGGGGCTGAAATACCTTTGAATATTCAAGAGCCCGCTGCTAATCAAAATTCTACATCTCCGGATCCCATTCTTCCAGAAAATGTACCACCTCCAGTGGGGGTCATGGTGCATCCAACGACTACTCAGTCAAATGTGCTTCCTCAAACCAGTGAAGCCATTCAAGCAGTGCGTGAACTTAAAGCACAGTTTGAAGTTTTGAGGCACAAAGATCAACTCCAGAGGCTAGGGATTAAGCAACCTTATCCTCCTCATTGGAATGACGTACCCTTTCCACCGAAGTTCAAGCCACAATCCATGGTTTTGTTCGATGGAAAAGCATCTCCCAGTCAATATATCAATTACTTTGATATTATGACTGTACACTTGCAGAAAAATGATGCTCTTTTCACCCGAGTGTTCATCAGATGTCTGACGGGTTCAGCTTACGACTGGTATCGCAGCTTACCTGATAACTCTATTTCGTCTTTTGACGAATTCAAAGCAATGTTCCTCTCCCGCTTCTACGAAGGAGGTATGGACATGAACATGTCCTCCTTGATAGAAATCAAACAAAAGGAGAAAGAAGATACTCGGACATTCATTGAACGCTTCCGACAGGCTACTCTAAAGATGCCTCCTGGTATGCCAGATTCAGCGTTGATTGACACATGCAAGATGAATCTGCGACCATCCATCGCTGTCTTCACGGGTTCTCAATTCACAGATTGGGCTTCGTTCATTATAGCAGCGGTTTCTGCCGAGACCAATGGTAGGTTGGCTCGCGAACATGGGATGATTTTCGCGTCAGAAGATAAAGGGAAGAAAAATAATCCTGGCAATAATCCCGGCAATCGTAATGTGAAAGGAAAAGATACTCTTATGGTCAATCTTTCCAAGAACAAGACGACATCAAGCAATCAAGAATCTTCCAGGCCAAAGGAAGAATACTCCTTTGACGAAAGCGATATCCCAGGGATATTCCAATGTCTGGTGAAAAGTGGTAAACTTCAGATTCCAGAGCCAAAGAGGCCTAATGAGGTGAATCTGACTGACAATCCCAAGTATTATATCTATCATAGATACATTAATCATCCTACCAGTGCTTGCTATGTCTTGAAAAAGAAGATCCAAGAGCTGATAAATGGTGGCGCCATCGCTTTAACCAATGATGACCATACGGTGACAACCAATATAGTTTCTCTTCAGTTTGGGGATTTTCCTCCACAGCAAGTCCCAGATGGAATTATACCAATTCCGAAGGCGACGATGAAAATTATGAAATCCTGCCTGCCAGAGAAGAAAATACAGGATTGCTGTCTCTCACATTGAAGAATGGTGAAGTCATGTGGGTACATCCTGACTTAGTGCCTGAACTGGAAAATGAAGGTAAAACTTCACAATCCAAGAAAGGCAAGAAAGTCAAAACTTGCAACATGATTTCTCATATTATTCCAGATCCTGATGATCTGGATCATCTATGGAACGGCCTCCCTCTGGAAGATAGACTGAAAGGACTAAACATCTGTCCTCCAAGTCTAGCTCCTCCTACCAAGCTCAAGCTTACTCATCAGCAGTGGCTAGCCATGAATAGTGTTCCTTTATACCGGGCACAACAAGTCTTTGCTGCTTATGAAAAAGCTCCAACAGGGATTTCTTCTCGTATCCCGAATCCTTCTTCTCCCTTAACTACGGAGACGTCTGTACTTCATTCTCCTGTAGTTGCAGAGATTCATTCCTCGTCCTGCGCTGAAACGCCTGTTCAAAGTCCATTGCCTATCCATTTGTATAATCAGCAATCTGTTATTCTCATGAAGAAGATGGGTTATGACTTTCAAAAGGCAGAAGGTTTGAACCATGATAAAGGAATCCGTCTTCCTTTACAAATTCAAAATCAGAATTCTACCGCTGGATTGGGTTCTGAAATTCCTCACAAGAAGAAGGCTAAAGGAAGAAAGACTAAATCCTGTAATATGGTACTTTCTTCTCCTGAGTCTGAAGAAGAAACTTTTGCTGGTACAAGATCTGGAAAAGAGTACCACAAAGACTATGAGGGATCCTCCAAAGAAGCAGAAGATGTAGTGGAAACACTACCGGTTCAATCTTCTCCTGTTCCTGCTAAACCGTCTGTGGTTGAAAAAGGGAAACAGAAAGCAGTGCGCTTTGATATCCCATTGAAGTCTGCTTCCAATCAGGGGGTGACAATGAAGCCTTACAAATTCGATATTCTAGCTCAGTTAGCCAATACTCCGGCTAGATTGTCTATATTTGAACTGCTTCGCCTCTCCAGAGAAAGCAGAGAGACCTTGAGTGAAGCTTTACTTCAAGCAGATTCATGCTTAGCTCAACTCAAGACTCTCGATAATATGCCAGTGTCATGTCCACAATGTCATAGCGTGATGGAAGCAATTCCCAACATCATCTTCACACAAGAGGATATGCTATTGAAACACAACAAGCATGATAGACCTCTGTGTTACACTGGATATATCGGATCCACTGAAATTGACAGGATTTACATTGATCCCGGGTCCTCAATTAGCATAATTCTTCAGAGTATGCTAAGACCCCTGAGGATTCCTACTAGTGAACTGACTTACACTAGTACCACCATTGTTGGGTTTAACTCTGGCAAGAGTAAGCCACTGGGGAAGATTCGGTTACAGATGCAGATTGGTGATCTTCGAACCATGGCAACTTTCTATGTTATCAACTCGGATGTATCCTACAATATTCTTCTTGGAAGATCGTGGATTCATGAGCACAATATTGTGCCTTCAACTCTCCACCAATGCTTCAAGTATGTGGATTCCCAAGGAGTTGTGAAAACTGAATTTGCTGATATTAATCCTTTCAAGGGTGTCGAAGCCTACTTCTCTGATTCAAGGCTTTATAAACAAGAGCATATGAAAGAGATATCAGACATAGCTGAAGAATCATCACCTGAGGATCAGTCTATTAATGAAGATCCACCAGAGAAACAACCCTTGAAGATCATGGTCAAGGGACGAATCCAATCTTAACTTGTCAATGATCAACCTTTGATAATCAAGGTTAAAGGAAGAACTCAAACTTTACCGGAGGAATCAATAAGAATTCCCGCTAAGAGTCAAGTTCAACCTTTTATGATCAAAGTCAAAGGGCGTACTTCTGGTACGAATGATCTAGAATCACCATTGATCGTCAATATTGGCAATTCTAAGCAGAAGACGGATGATGGTCCACCGTTGACTAATCCGAAGCGTAGTAATCAGACTATAAATGATCTAAATATTGCTCATCTCTTTGATATCAATGAAGATTTCCTTTTCGAGTATATGGCTGTCAAGTTTATTGAGAAAATGACTTTATCTTCTGATAATCAAAGTCATCAATATAAAGACAACATAGATTCCTCATATGATGAATCCAGACAGATATTCTCAGTCAATATGGTTCAAACCGATGATGAATCAGAGCCATTTGAGAATGATCCTTGGGCTCAACAGATGGATACTCAATGGGAACTTCGTTTTGAACAGCGACAGCCACCTACAGAGGATGAGGTTATCCAGATCGATGTTGGAAATGGAATTACGCCCAAACCAATATTCATCAGTAAGAATCTTTCTGAAAATGAAAGGGAAGAATTGACAAAACTTATCAAAGATTATATTGACATCTTTGCATGGAGTTATGAGGATATGCCAGGACTAGATCCTAAAGTTGCTACTCATAAACTTAACATTTTGCCTAACGTCAAACCGGTAAAACAACAGCAACGGCGCTTTAGACCAGATATGATGGATACAATTGAAGCAGAAGTCAAAAAGCTGATCACTTGTGGTTTCGTTCGTGAAGAACAACACCCTGATTGGGTGGCCAATATCGTTCCTGTTATGAAGAAGAACGGAAAAGTCCGAGTTTGTATAGATTACCGAGATCTTAATACAGCTTGTCCAAAGGACGAATTTTCACTTTCCATTACTGATGTTATGATAGACAATACATGCGGTTTTGAACGTATGTCTTTCATGGACGGATTCTCAGGATACAACCAGATCAAGATGCATCCAGAAGATGAGAAGCATACATCCTTCTGAACACCTCTTGGGGTTTTCTGCTATACGGTTATGCCATTTGGTCTTAAAAACGCCGGTGCCACATATCAACGGGCTATGAGCAATATCTTTCAAGAACATCTACGGAAAATAGTTGAATGCTACGTAGATGACATTGCTGTTAAAAGTCGGTCAAAGAATGATCACATTCAAGACTTGAAGACAGTATTTGAATTGATGTGCCAACATCAATTGAAAATGAACCCTACTAAATCTTTCTTAGGGGTTTCCAGTGGCAAGTTTTTAGGATTTGTCTTTACCTCTCAAGGTATCCATGTTGATCCTGATAAGGTTAAAGCAATTCTTGAAATGCGTCCTCCTCGTAATCTGAAAGAGCTCCGTGGCTTCCAGGGCCGTATTGCTTATATCAGAAGATTTATATCTAATCTTTCCGGGAGATGTCAACCTTTCTCCCGTCTATTAAAGAAAGGAGTATCTTTCGTCTGGGACGAAGCATGTCAAAATGCCTTCAATGACATTAAACAATATCTTACAAACCCACCTGTCTTGGTACCTCCGGTAATAGGAAGACCATTTTTGCTGTACGTTCGAGCCTTGGATCATTCACTTGGCGCTCTTCTGGCACAAAAAAGCGACATGGGTCATGAACAAGCAATATATTATCTGAGCAGAACGATGGTAGGAGCTGAACACAGATATACTCCTGTAGAAAAGGAATGTCTAGCTTTGGTTTTTGCTGTCCAAAAGATAAGGCACTATGTCACTGGACAGACTATTCATGTCATCTCCAGAATAAATTCCATTCGGATATTGATGAGGAAACCGAGCATTCTTAATTCCAGGTTAGCTACCTGGGCAATGTTGCTCACTCCTTATGACATGGTCTATGTGCCTCAAAAATCAGTAAAGGGCCAAGCATTAGCTGATTTCTTAGCTGCTCATCCTGTACCCGAAACTTTGAAGTTATATGAAGACATTCCAGACGAAGTAGTGGATTGCAACATGGCTTTGAAAAATGACATATGGCAATTATATTTTGATGGAGCATCACGAGTGGGACCTAAAGGCAATATTGTCTCTGGGGTAGGAATTGTCCTGGTTTCTCCTGACAAAATGGTTATATACCGTGCCTATTCTCTTAATGAGCCGTGCTCTAACAACGTAGCAGAATATAATGCTCTATTGATTGGTCTCCAAGTAGCAAAACAATTGGATATCGGATTCTTAGAAGCTTATGGAGATTCACAAAATTGATTGTCAATCAAGTTAGAGGGACGTATGAAGTCAGAAATCCTGATCTCATCCATTATCATCAAGTGGTAGTCGAGTTGGTCCTTTCATTCAAAGGATTCTTTATTGAATTTGTACCACGTTCTCAGAATGTAGAAGCTGATGCTCTTGCCAGCTTAGCTGCAGATTTGGCTGTCCCGATCCGAAGGCAAAATACAATTACTTTGTTAGATCGAGATTTATTCTGTATGAAGAATAATCTGTATATCGAACAAAGTTATGTTACAGAGGCAAGTTCCCAGCAGAAAGATTGGAGAACACCATTCATTTATTATGCAGTTCATGGAATTTTGCCTGAAGATCCTAAAGAAGCTGCATCAATTAAAAGACGATCATTTCGATTCTATTATGATCCGTCTTTGCATATGCTATATCGGCGTTCATATGACGGACTCTTGCTGCGTTGTCTTTCAGAAAGTGAAGCCAAACAAACACTGCATGAGGCTCATGATGGTGTCTGTGGTGCCCATCAACCGGGTCCAAAGTTGCAAGATCGTATTCGAAGAATGGGGTATTATTGGCCCTCCATGATAGCAGATGCTGTAGACTATGCTAGAAGATGTAAAGCATGCCAGATTCACGCAGATTTTATTCATCAACCTTCTGAATTTCTACATCCTACAGCAGCCTCTTGGCCTTTCGAAGCTTGGGGTATGGACATTATTGGTCCTATTAACCCCCCTTCTGTCAAAGGACATCGATTTATACTGGCTATAACCGATTACTTTTCAAAGCGGGCAGAAGCAGTTCCACTTGTTGAAGTAAAGACATCTAATGTAGTCAGCTTCATTAAACATCATGTCATTTATCGTTTCGGGATTCCTCGACGAATAATTCATGACAATGGACCACAGTTTGCCAGTCAGGCATTTTATCGGTTCTGTGACAAGAACCGAATTCAAAATCTGGCTTCTACGGCTTATAATCCGGCTGCTAATGGTTTAGCTGAAGCCTTCAACAAAACGATCATCAAACTTCTCAAAAAGTTTGTCTCTTCTAATAAAAGAGATTGGAATGAGAAGCTTGGAGAATGTTTTTGGGCATACCGAACAACAGTCCGGACTCCTACTGGTTTTACACCATTTTCACTGGTTTATGGTTGCGAAGCTGTCCTCCCATTGGAAATCCAGATCCCTTCTCTCCGAATCGCTATTGCTAATGAGCTAACTACAGAGGATAATGATCGCTTACGCCTCCAAGAACTTGAAGGATTGGACGAGAAGCGTCTTCAAGCACAACAGCATATTGAGCTATATCAAGCCCGTATATCTCGAACTTTCAATCGTAAAGTCAAAGAGAGGGTATTCAAAATTGGCGAACTTGTGTTGGCTGTCCGAAGGCCAATGGTGATGACTCACAAGAGCAAAGGAAAGTTCCAAGCAAAATGGGAAGGCCCGTATGTGATTGAGTCCGTGTTCTCTAATGGTGCTTACCGGTTATCAAAACCCAATGGAGATCTACTCATGCTGCCGATCAATGGCAAATTTCTCAAGAAATACTATGTATAAAAAGAAAAAAAAAGGAGACAGGACAAAAATAAAACTTCTTTTATTATTTTTGTTCAAAATAAAAGATTAAGGACGAGGGCCACTCCCTTCCTTATTGAATACATAGTCAGCCAATGCAGAGAAGGCATCGTTTCCTGAACCCATGAAAAATTGGCAGACAGCCATCCTCAATGATTCTTCTTCAGGAGTTTTCTCGGGCTCTACTAGGAAAGCAAGAATGTCCTGGGGCGACTTGGGCGTAGAAGAACTGTTGCTTACTTCAGTCGGGCTCGTCACTATTGGCTCAGCAGGGCAGGTCTCAGTGATGTCCTCAATGTCCCTAGAGACTTCATTCTTTTGTTGTGCATCCTCAGAAGACATTCTTAATTGAGGAGCAGAAATGGGAATGGAAAGGTTACAGAGAGTTCTCGTCTATTTATAGAAGAGGATTATTAATGAACCGGTCTCTGAAATTGAAAACAACTTCTCATTTCTGAAAAGACCCATTCGTTCATATTACTAGGTTCATCCATTTAATTATGGAATTGAATCGTTCTTTCTGTCCCCAAAAAACACGCTGATTCATCCTCTGTTTCCAAGGAACAACGTTGAAAAGCTCCGCCATCTCTTATTTGAAGAACAACATCGCAGAAAGCTATCTTCAGGAGGATGAGTACGAGAATACATGAAACATTCTCGGCTATTTATAAAGACTGAAGAAGTTATTAAGATGAGTCTATTTCGGGAGAAGATCTTATTTAAAGGATCTTGTAACCATAAGATAGACACCACGTGTTGGTTTGTTTCTTGGGAATCAACAATCACGGAAGCAGTCAACAGAAGTGCATAAACAAATGCACGTTCATAGATGGGGTTAAAACATCAAATATTTTATTTATAAAGGATGGAAGCGGATCCCTACATATAAAAGTCGCAGTACACAGAATATTATTATTCTTTGGGTTGACAAAGGGATGCACCCAACTCACGCATACTGCGAATCCCAGAGCGACGCATCAGACAAAGGAATGCTTCTGCGTCACCCGGTCCCTCGTATGCAGTTGAAGGACCACCATCAATACGACTGAAGACTGTTGGGGTCAGCCCAAAGCACTTTAGAAGATTTTGCGCTCGCTCGTTCTCTATCTCGAGGTTAAGCCTGGCGACCGAGGCACCCTCCACAATTGGCTCTTTTTTTGGCGCCATATCAACTATGAGGATGAATATTAAGAGTAAAGAGTTTGTCCTTATTTATACAAATTAAAATGACTCTTCACATTCCTCATTGGAAACCGCTCACTCGGGAAGATGAAGATACATTTGAAAGTTACGAAGAAGAAAATTTATTGTAGCGGTTAAAGTGTTGACCAACATTATTTTTCTCTCTTGAACATTACGCTGACTGTTGGATATCCCCGCTCTTACGCGGTCGACTGTTGCGTATCCCGAATTTTGCGCTCAGCAAATCTCAACTTTTACGCTTCTGTTCAAAGTGTTTTAAATTTTGGGACATTTGAAAACTTTGAAGGGGGTCTTGTTGGAGCGTAAAAAGTGTTTCAATGAGGGAGTCATCTCAGTCATAAGTGGCCCGCTTTATGCCTAACAGAGCAGGGAATTTCTTTACGCCCAAGACAAGGCTAATTGTATTACGCCTAAGCAGATTGATCTTTTTACGCTTGGGTCTACACCGGTGATTTTACGCCAAGGACTGAAGCAGCCTCTTTCACGCTGGACAAAAGCCATCTCGTATTTAAAGCTGACTTTGACATGAAGATATCAATGATGGCATTTACCACAGAATTCAATGGAATTTGTCTCATACAAAGACCATTGTTGTCGTTTATAGAGATCGAGCTACTTTACGCTCACTGAATGGTTTCTTTTACGCACGGGGTTTTACATGAGTCTTTACGCTCATAAAAACAATGTGTGCGTGAAGTCTATTTGAGCCATTTTACGCTCAAGGTTATTCGATAACCGCTTTACGCTGGAAACCCATGACAGAGCTAGTTTACGCTCATCTTTTTACGCCCGATTCGTTCTGGCCAGTCTGGAACGTGGTGTGCCTACGTGGTCTTCATGCCACCTATTTCGAAGAACGTGTGTACATGTATCCTATTCTTACTGAAATGATGGGACACGTGTCAGCACATACAGAGGATGATTCTGATCGTGGAGGGCAGTTGTTAGCGTAAAGACAGATGTTGATACTCTTTTACGCACGAAAGCCCCAGTCTATAAATAGACTCATTTTTTCTCATACAACAGACACACACAGAGGGAGAGACATGAGAGAATACAGAGATCAGAGCTTCGAGATTTTGATTCTCTAGAGCATCCTTCTTCTACTTTTCTTCCAGAATAAAGTGAAGCAAAGCAGGAAAGCATTCGGCCTCGCCATCAGTGCCCAAATGCGTCGATACCTTTCTGGTGCATTAGTTCTTCCAAATTGTTCTACTTCAAGCAGTGATCTTCATCATCATCATATGGTCCAAGGAACAAAGTGATCGTTTACGAATCAGACTTCCATAGCAATACTTTCCAGAATCAAATTTGTACTTCTCGTACTTTTCTTCTTGTTTTTGTTTTCAAAAGCCAATTCCTCCAAGACATTTTGTTAATCGAAACAGTTAGTTAAAGTATCAAGCCGTACTCTTTGCTTGGCCGTGAATGTTGGATGGAGTCCTATCTTGTCTAGTCTTGCCTAGATCCTGTACATGGCTATCTCATGACATGCTTGCTTATGCTTTACTTATTTGATAATTGGTTAGAGACTAAGTTTTGTTCAGGTGAAGGGTTACAATCCCGGTCCTTGTTTGGTTTACGGGTTGTAATTTAGCTACCGGAATAGTCCTTTAGTTATCTTATCGTTTATCATCCTGTTTTCTCTAACTCATGTCTTTTGTTATTTCATTTATGTCCTTATGTGCTAATATGCTGGTTTTAGTTTTTAAGTGAAGCCTCCATTGTGGCACTTGCTCTTTCTGGGTTCTGACCCAGCTGGTTTTGTATGGCCAGATTTCGGAGCAGCACCCGGGGTTCTACCTGCATTCCAGCCGATGGTGACCACTAGAAGAAATCCTGGCAACGAGTGGATTTTATTTTGCTCTCCCACTCTAGTGTAAATTATTCTTTTGAGGCGTTTAGCCGTCGAAAAAGTGTTAGCTCGTGTTGAATACTTATATTTTTTATCTGCCTACGGGCTGTAAAATGATTAACAAATCCTAGGGTTGATCATGTATGACTGAAAAAGTGTTAGCTCGTGTTGAATACTTATATTTTTTGTACGACTAGCTTCATGATCATCTGTATATGAAATGTATAGGACGCCTTACTATTGATTATCTGATGGTCTAACATCTTGTGACTATTATTGCTTGCTTGAGATTGAGACACTAGGCTTGTTATTGACCATAAAAGACTGATGGCTTGTAGATAAATTCTCATACATCTAGACAGCCGTGACCGTATATGGAGGTGGAATACACTTCTATATACGTAGCTGGCTGTGTTTGCCCCCGCTCTCTAGTGTTCTGGATCTGGGACGTGACACGGTTTAAGTGGTGGCCCATGCATAGTCTTATAAATCAAGATGTGTGAGGGTTTCACTGAATAGATGTCTCAATCAGCATTTGTCCTTGATCTCTACTCGTGCCTTCTAATCTTCCTAAAATCTTGACCTGATCACATGCTTATATCCTCGATCTATCTTGGCCCTTCCTTATTGTCCCCTATGTCATTGTTTTTCAGTGGCATTGTTTCTGGTCCTACCGATCAGCCGGAAGGAGCTCAACCAGCACCTCAGCAGCAACCTGGGGACCAAGCTCAACACTCAGAAGCAACCTCCCGAGTCATGCCTTCCGGAGATCATGAGCCGCCAGTTCAGCCGGTTCAGCCAGTCTAGCCTACAGAGCCTGACAATAGAACCTTGGTAGGACTTATTCGAGAATTGCTTGCATCTCAAGATCGTCGAGGTGATGCCTTGCACCAGACGGTACAGACAGCCATGGACAGAGTTGGTTATCAAGGTAACAGTGCAGCCAACAATTTCAAGCGCCTGGACCCTCCCTTCTTTGACGGCAGCGAGGACGCGATTGCAGCTGATGCCTGGCTTCAGGACATCAAGATTATCTTGGGAGCAGCCATGACTCCAGAGGAAGAGAAGGTGGCAGTAGTGCGCCTACAGTTATTGGACTTAGCTCGCACCTGGTGGACGATGCTAGCAGTGGGTTTGGCGACGCCTGTCCCATGGGCGATATTCAGTGACAAGTTTCAGATCAAGTACTTTGATGTAGTGGCTCAACATGATCTGCAGACGAGATTCACCAATCTGAAGAAGATGAGCAGGACGGTCGATGGATATGCGGCCGAGTTTTCTAGACTGAGTCGATTTGTTCCCACCTTGGTAGCAACCGAGTTGGATCGGGCACAACAGTTTCAGCAGGGACTTCACCTAGAGATTATTCTAGCAGTGGAGCAGTTTGAACACCAGACTTTTGATGCTGTCTTGAGGGCAGCCAGGAAGCACGAGTATACCTCGCACAGGATCGTGGACCAAACCGGAAGCAGGAAGAGGTCCCATGGGCAGATGAGTCTGCCCTCAGCAGCAGCCCCGGCAGCTAGGGCCTTTACAATTGAATCCCCCAGGAGGACAACCACAGTTTCGTTGGTTCAGCACTCGATACCGATATACCCTAAGTCGCAGAAGCAAAAGCAGCCTTCCGTAATGGGCTGCACTCATTGTGGGAAGCCAGGACACGTTGTTTCGGAGTGTCGCAGAGCACATGGATTGTGTTTGGCTTGTGGGGCACAGGATCACAAGATAGGGTCCTGCCCGACTAGAGCCAGTACCTCGTCAGCGAACCTAACCAGTCCATCGGTTAGGGCACCAGCACCAGTGCAGCAGCAGTACCAGCCTCCGAGGCCATTACCGTCTCAGGAACAAGTATTCCAGCAGCAGAGGCCCCAGCAATATGCCCAGGTCCAAGCCCAGATGCAGAATCGGCAGAGAGGTTTCCAGCAGGATGTCTTCCTTCTGCCCCACGCTTTTAAAATTCTTTGCTTGCATGATTGATTGCATGATTGGTTGCTAGTCATAGATTTCTTGTGCCTTAGTATAGCTTGTCCCGACATCTCTAGCCTCTTGATTAAATTTTGAGAACGAAATTCTTTTAAGGTGGGTAGAGTTTTCACTCCTGTTTTCTGTTATACGTATTTTTGTATATGTATACGAGATCTCTGACGTTTATCAGGTGACCCGTAGTTGGACTTGACTTGCTAGCCTAGTCTAGGTTGGTCTCGACTTGGTTTGGTCTTGGTATTAGCTTGGTTTGGTTTATTTTGGTTTGGCTTGTTTTGATTGGGCTTTTGGTTCCTTATGAGAGAACCCTCCCCCTTTATAAACCCACCAACCCTTTCTCTCTCTTCATTACTATCTTACTTTTCATTTACTCCTTCTTCCTCATAACTCTCTCCACCTACCAAGAGCTTAGGTAAGTGCAACTTGCTTCATAGAGGAACTCCATTTTTGTTGTTCCATTTTCTTTCTCACGAGATTCTAAGACATTTTAGTACTTAGCATTTTCAATTTTTATGGTTTATTTCTTGTAGATCTAAGTTTGTTGTATTTTTGGATTTCTTAGGTTTTGATCCATCAAACTTTATTATTTTTAAGTTTTGATTGTTCCATGTTGTAGAGAATTTCTTTCTACCCCATTTTGACCTATGGAAGTCCAAATTTGGACTTACATTGAAGGTTTTATGGAGCTTGGAAGCTATGGGTTTCATGGCCATCCTTCTCAGATTTTCAGAGATGGATGGGTGCCCATCGACCCTGCCGCATAGATGGCACCCCATCGACCCTGCCGCATGGATGGGTCCCCATCGACCCAGCCGCATGGATGGCAACCCATCGACCCTGCCGCATGGATGGGTCCCCATCGACCCTGCCGCATGGATGGGTCCCCATCGACCCAGCCGCATGGATGGGTCCCCATCGATCCAGCCGTATGGATGGTACCCCATCGACCTTGCCGCATGGATGGCACCCCATCGACCCAGCCGCATGGATGGGTCCCCATCGACCCAGCTGCATGGATGGGTCCCCATCGACCCAGCCGCATAGATGGCTCCCCATCGACCCTGCCGCATGGATTGGTACCCATCTACTGCCGCATGAGACCCCATCCACCCTTGGTCGCATAATGTCTATTTTGGCTGTTTTCTTGTCCTATTTGGCTGATTTGGTCAGAATCTCTCCCAACTTCCAACATAGAAGTTATAGATCTTTTCCTTGGCTTCAAGAATATGTTACTAGCTATCTTTATGCATGTTTCTTTCTATCTTGATAGTGGCCTGTTAAGACGCACTCTTAATAAGTAACTTGACATGATAACTCTTAAATAGTGACCCGTCGTGGTACACTCTTGACAAGCAACCTTGACATGATAATTCTTGAATGGTGGTCCGTCGGGATGCACTCTTGACATGATAAGTAATCTTGACAGTGGCCCGTCGTGGCACACTCTTGACAAGTAATCTTGATAAGTAAGTCTAATATGTAATCTTGAATGCTGTTGCGACGGCTATCTCGACTTGCTAGTAAATTCTCATCATGACACCGTAGGTGATTGTATTGATTGTGCTTGTATAAGCTACCAGTCTTGTCTCGCATCATGTCTAGGACTTGTATCCCTGGTTACCACGGTCAGGGATTCATACTGAATCGGACTAGGTTAATGACTAGATTGATCAAGTAGTTCATATAGAGAGGTATTTCGGCTATAAGCAATCCCGTTGTTTAGGCGCCTTCTCTGATGGACTTATAGCCTGCCGACGAGTAGGGCACATTTTCAGCTCACTGTCATGTGGGGCACTTCATGAAATGATTACTATATACACTGTCATGTGTTGCACCCCCAAGTCACCTAATAACTCTCTTAGGGTACATTTGTCTCCTAGGCGATGTACCCACTATTATATGTACATGGGATACATTTGTCTCCTAGGCGATGTATCCACTATAAATCCTTGTAACTTGCGTCTGGATAACCTGAATAGTCTGCAGGGCTTATAGCCGTAGGAATATCTCATTGTATCTTGCTAGTAACTAGGCTTGTGATAACCCTTAGTTAGTTAAAGTATCAAGCGGTACTCTTTGCTTGGCCGTGAATGTTGGATGGAGTCCTATCTTGTCTAGTCTTGCCTAGATCCAGTACATGGCTATCTCATGACATGCTTGTTTATGCTTTACTTATTCGATAATTGGTTAGAGACTAAGTTCTGTTCAGGTGAAGGGTTACTACCCCGGTCCTTGTTTGGTTTACGGGTTGTAACTTAGCTACCGAAATAGTCCTTTAGTTATCTTATCGTTTATCACTCTATTTTCTCTAACTCTTGTATTTTGTTATTTCATTTATGTCCTTATGTGCTAATATGCTGGTTTTAGTTCTTAAGTGAAGCCTTCCTTGTGGCACTTGCTCTTTCTGGGGTCTGACCCAGCTGGTTTTGTATGGCCAAATTTCATAGCAGCACCCGAGGTTCTACCTGCATTCCAGCCAGATGGTGACCACTAGAAGAAACCCTGACAACGAGTGGGTTTTATTTTGCTCTCCCACTCTAGTGTAAATTATTCTTTTGATGCGTTTAGCCGCCGAACAAGTGTTAGCTCGTGTTGAATACTTATATTTCTTATCTGCCTACGGGCTGTAACATGATTAACAAATCCCAGGGTTGATCATGTATGACTGAAACTCTTGCTAGTCCTCGCATTTTGTACGACTAGCTTCATGATCATCTGTATATGAAATGTATGGGACGCCTTACTATTGATTATCTGATGGTCTAACAACTTGTGACTATTATTGCTTGCTTGAGATTGAGACACTAGGCTTGTTATTGACCATAAGAGACTGATGACTTGTAGATAAACCCTCATACATCTAGACAGCCGTGACTGTATAAGGAGGTGGAATACACTTCTATATACGTAGCTAGCTGTGTCTGCCCCCGCTCTCCAGTGTTCTGGATCTGGGGACACAATGCATATGCCATCACAATTCTTTTTTTTTATGGAGGTGAAATATACTTCATTTTTTGATAATGCATATGCCATCACAATTCACAAGAAGAATGGGCACACAATGTCTAATTCAAAGGACCAACTAGGCATTATTTTCACATCAACCAAATTAATAGTAACAACACTTGATCATATAGGGCTTCTATAGTGCCAGATCAGTTCAAGTAGCGGTTGTTCTGGAACCGTAACTTATACGGTCCAAGCCGTGGACTCAATTCTTACCCATATAAGCTACATATTTAGTCAGTGTCCCTTGCATAACTGGGTCCTGTACACGTTCACAGTAAGTTTCAGGTAGGGTCTGGGTCAGCTGTGTCTTCACTACAACAATATATGTAGAAACAACTGAAATTCCGTCTTACCCATATGTGATACAGATTTAGTCGGTGTCCCCAACATGTTTGGCCGACATGTCATTTTTACAAGAAAGAAAATGAGATGGTAATGTAAACATGCAATCGGATACCTCTCAAAGCAATACAAAGCCAAGGCCTCATTACAATCCCGCATTATTTCATGTGGATGCAACCTTTGAGTTCAATAATGAGAAGCTATGTATCAAAAACTGCATCTTATATGTTTTCTTGTTTAAATGTTTCTTGTTAAGTGGAATAGTTGTTCTGATGCAGCACAAAAACACATTAGGAATTGATCTTTTACTATCACAAGCACTTGATCAGCCAAAAATACTTTTGCCCCAGCACAAAACTATAAAATAATGCTTCTGAAGCTTATAAATATTCCATTCTTACAAGAGTATGCCATTTACAAGGCGAAAACGATAGAACAATAATAGAAACATAATTTCTCAACGTATTATAATACCAAAGTAACATGGATGGAAATAAAACAACATATGAGAAGGTTAGAATTAACTTACAGGAAGCCCAACTTATACACTTAAAATACCAAAGGGATTTACCATCTGCAGTGAAGGTATTTGAATGTCAGTTATAACCTTCTCGTTGTTAATAGCAAACAAATGCAGGTGCTCTTCACCTGATAATGGATCCTACATGATATCAAACTGCAAGCAGCAGCAAAGTTCATATGATTTCAAGTCACGAGATTGGACCAAGAAACAAACCAACCTTTCCAAGAGTCTTTCCTCTTAAGAATGTTACCGTTGTATATTTTCCTATTTTGCATTCATTGTAAAGTGTATAAATTAGGCTTACCTCTAATGAATAAACCATGAGAAATTGTTCAAGTCTCTTTTGTTACACTGTACCTTTGATAAGTCACGGGAAAAGTTTTTGTTCTAATTTACCTTCCGAAAATTTGTGTTTTGGCGAGCAGAGGCAACAAAGACCGAGGGTTCTGTATTTGAAATAAGACCTTTACGAGTCTTCTCAGATATTAGTTCTGAGAGTGCAACATCAACTGTAGGAAGAGGGGTCCTGTGAAGAATGGATGCTCTAATGGTTTCAAACTCATCGCGGAGAGCCATCAAAAGTTGAACCCATCTTGATTCTTCACGAAATTTGAACCAAAGTGCAGCATCGGATGTCCATTTGGGTTCTATAAGAGCCAATTGATCCCAAATAATAGACATCTCTGAATAAAAGTCTGAAATGGACTGATGCTTTTGTTGTTTCAATGAACGTATATCATGTTCTAGCTTATATTTTTGAGCAAAATTAGTTTGGATATACCTGTGCTAAAAAATCCCAAGCTTCTTTTGTTGTTTCGAATCTAGCAAGTTGCATACTAATTGATGGAATAACAGTATTTGCAATCCAAGTGAGGATTTTGTTATTGTTGATTTCCCAATCAATAAATTTGGCATCTTTTGCATCAGGACAAGTCTCACTACCGATAATGTATTTCCATAAACCCTTTCCTTTTAGAAAACTTCGCATAAGAAAAGACCAATGACTATAGTTGTTGCCTTCCAATTTAATAGAAATTGGCTGGACCGATGTGTGTTCAGATGCCATTTCCTGAGATTGTGTAATCAGGTTACGTCGGTGGCGTGAGAGAGGAGGGGACTGACGAGAGGTTGGATCTGAGGTCGGGCGAGGAGATCTGGCGGTGGCGGAGTGGGATCTGCTGGTCGTTGATCTGAGGAGGGAGGAGAGGACCAAAGCACTGCGGCCCTTGTTCGCAGTGAAGATCTCAACAGAAAGATTAGAGCCAAAGCTTTCATACCATGTAACAAAAGAGATATGAACAATTTATGATGGTTTATTCATTAGAGGTAAGCCTAATTTATACACTTTACAATGAATGCAAAATAGGAAAATATACAACGGTAACATTCTAAAGAGGAAAGACTCTTGGAAAGGAATGACAGCAACAGCTAGACACAGTTGTGTATAGCTGTCTTATTCGTGTCTTTAACACTGTATAGGCTCACAGACAATCTTCTTACCTGAATTTTCAACTATGGTACTGTTGTGACAACAAACATGGCTTTCATTTGAGAGTTCCTTCACGGCTGTAGAGGTTACAGCAAAAATAAGGCTGATGTTGAATTGATTAATCACAAATCAAATAGAAAAATTGTTAAACCAAGGAAAATCAAAATTACATGATACTTTAATTTGTCCATGTTGAGATTCCTCGTAAATATTGGCATGAAAAGAAGAGAAATCATATGAACAAGAAAGTTCAAGGTGAGACAAACATACATATATGCATGTCGGCCCACACAGATATGAACACCCATGCGTTTGTGTATGCACATCATACAAGTTCATAACACAGAACATTCAACTTCTAAGCATTATCAGCATATTCCAGGCAGTAATTGTATTTTAGGAAGGATTCAAAAATTAATAAATTAAGTGATATCAAATACTCTATAGTTTAAACTTGCCAACTATGTACTGAATCTACAATTCAGGCAAGACGCATTAAAATATGCTAAAAAAAAGTAAAAGCCCTCATTTATGGCAGTGTGATAACCAAGCACCCTCGCATAATATCTTAAATCCATAAAAGCACGGGAAAAGGTATATGAATTTTACAGAAAATTGAAGCATCAAAGCATGGGTGGAGGAGAGGCCATACATGAAAATAATCGTCCATCTTTGGATTGCCAAGGATGACTTGTCAATGTCCTTGTGGAGGGTCCCTATTTGATCATGAGCCAATCTAAGCCTCATATTTCGGTTGGTATCTCAATTTCGGTT
Source organism: Iris pallida (assembly GCA_029216955.1). Classification (NCBI taxonomy): domain Eukaryota; kingdom Viridiplantae; phylum Streptophyta; class Magnoliopsida; order Asparagales; family Iridaceae; genus Iris; species Iris pallida. The sequence goes on from JANAVB010008599.1 coordinate 12,005,682, forward strand.
CATAAGAAAGCTCCTTGGTTAATCTCAATTTGGGTTCATTGACTGATATATTATCAATAACTTGGTACATTTTTTTTCTTGTAGTGATTACATACAAGTCAGAGTCGTCATAACATTTATGTATTATATCCATACCTTGACAAGAGAATGTTTATATCTAAATATTTTGTCTAACATAACATTGGATTATATCTAAATGAGCATACCTTGACAATAGAATGACAAATGGATGAAGATCATATATTTGCTTCGTTCTGGAAACGCTCTTCAAAACCTGGTCATTGCCACATGTTAGAATGAAAAAACTGCTACTTTCGATGCAGAAGAATAGGAGATGGAAAGCCTAGAAGAGGAAAGGGAGAGACCGGCAAATCTCTTCAGCTATGTGTCTTAGTTTCCTCACAGCACAATGATTTGATTTATCAGAGTAGAGAGAACCTCACATGACCACATCTGATGGCACCATTGTATTGGATTGTTAGAAGAAAATCAAGCAGAAGGAAAAGAAAAAGAACCAGTACTATGTAGCAACCATTGCGTGGTTGACAGTTTCAATAGGTTTGTTGTCATTTCAATTATCACAATCTACCAAAGGGTTATTGTCTTGTGAGTGAGCTTCCCCCAACACATCTCTTTATAAATAGTCTACATAATGTGTCACTTGAGTCGAACACATTCAAGTGCTAGCTTCCTAACCTCTCAAGCCTAGGAAAGCAATGGAAACTATGGTACTGGACCCATCTACTATGGAAATAAAGCATGTTTGTGCAACTAATTACCTGCAGCTCCTCCCAACCTCTTCTGTGAAATTTATTTTCTTCTACTGATCTCTTTCTCATCTGTCCAGTGATGTAAGCTGCAGGTCAAAGAGTTTCATCCACAATATATGGAGCAGAAGGAGCACTGGAGGATTAAGCATCAAGTTATCAAACAGTGTTCAAAGCACAGACGACTACAACATAAACAATAGAAATTGAGTTGTGTAGGGAGGACTTCATATGTCAATAAAAGCACAAAGAAGCATTGCAGCAGCATTTTCTCGAGAGTGGCAGCAGCAATCAGTGAATCGCACATAGAAAAACGCAAAAAATCAGTTTCCAGTATGATCCACTGAGTTATGCCCTCAACTTTGATGATGGATGCTATGGTGCAAGGGGAAGTAACAAGATTCTAACTCACAATCAAATGTCATGTGAAAATCTTATTCAGGTCTACATTCTAAACATAAGCTAGATCTTAAACTTAAGCAATGCTTAAGTAATATCAAATACTCTAGTTTAAATTTGCAGCTATGTACTGAATCTAAAATTCAGGCAAGGCGCATTAACAGATGCTTAAAAAAAAGGCTTCTTTTATGACAGTGCGATAACCAAGCACCCTCATATAATATCTTAAATCCATAAAAGCACGGGAAAAGGTATACGAATTTTACAGAAAGTTGAAGCACAAAAGCATAAAAGCTAGAATAGGCATACTTCGTGCAGTTCATGTGTTTCATTATACAAAGAAACACATATAGAACTTTAATAATTGTAGCTGCCAAATTAATGAGAATGGAGTCTCCAACAATCAAGTCAATTACTACACCATAGTCTAGGTAGTACAGACTTCAAGAATTGGCGCCATATCTGTGTTGAACATGCGTTGGACATGGCACAAGCATTACAAAGTACACAGACACTCCAAAGCACTTAATCAGATGATGAGATACAAAAAAATCTTCTGACACCCAAAAAAATGTAAAAATAAATAGAAATATGGATCGAATTTCTTATTCAATAGGGACAATATAAACAGGTGATGAACGTCAAGCTTCTAGCATATATGCTACTTTTATATTAGAAATAAAAACAACTACCTTGTGCTTGTTTCCGTAAACATTCAGACACTCGCATTATCGAACCTTCTCTACTTGGTATTGCTTTTGGATTGTGGTACTTTTGGTGAAATAAGGGTCAATGCTGCTAAAAAATACAATTGGAATATCATTATTCAAATCTTTGTTTTACAAACACATTATTATATACTAGATTGCAGGTTGATGGGAATAATTCCTAGCTTTGTCTGCAAGTGCCATGGATCCAGAAATAAAATAGGCCTGAACTCGACCATTTACAATAAGTTTGGGCTCGATGATAATGCTTTTCAAGAAGAATTCTCCCCAAACACATCTCATTCACAATGAATCCAGCTCAAGTTAGCGATTTAAAACAATTTTGGCTTAAACCAAATCCCGCCCTAATGAATTCAGATCAAATCTGGCTATTCAAAATGAATTTGGGACCTTAGCAAATCAAAGTTATATGAATATGAAACAATATATAACTAATAACTGGGACACCTGGCCCATGCTTGGCTCTGCTCATGGCTTTCATATAAAAAAAATCTGGAAATAAAAATTGTAATAGCGTGACACCCCATGCTCCTTTCGTTGAATATGTTTTGCTTGATTACTAGCAATTGGTTCGTCATCTACAGTTACGTAGAGCACGAGTGGGGTTGTTGACTTCAAATATATACAAGAGATGGTATGGGTTCTCTGAATAGTAGTGATTCTCATTTTGAAAATCTGTATCATGATCTGGTCTTGATTGAACATTTAATGGTATGTTGTAGAACCCGTATATTCTTTTTAAGCTTTGTTGGTTTCATGTTAACAGTAATCATCTTTCCTTCCTTTTTGCCTATCTAAACATTTTATACTCTTATGTATCTCTATTATGCATATTCAGAATCTATATGATTGTAATACTCATAGAAGTTACACATGCTAGTGCTCATATATAGGCTATAGCACGAAACTGGCTTGTGAATAATTTTGACTTGAAGCTGATAATATGTTCTTGTGATATCAGGGGGACAATAAGCATGATAAGGAGCCTGCTAAGTACATCAAGCAATGGAATGGTGTTAAACCAAAGATTGGAGCACCATACACCTGTTATATTGGATATGAACGCTTTCTTGGACCTGAGGTTGGTTTCTTATTTATCGTTCTATTTATGTTCTGAAATGATATCAGTTCCTTTTTTATAGTCATCCCAATGACGTTAGCGACATTTCTTTCTGGAACCTCATCATCATATGGAATGCCTGACTATGGATACTTTTCAGTTGTATTTCTGTAGATTACATCAAAGGTACCCATCAAAATTTTGAATCAGAAATTTAGCATAGAAGTATTTCTTTTCTCGATGTCCCATACTAGAAATATATATATATATATATATATATATTTTGAAATGAATTTTAGGATTAGGTTGTTTAACACATGTAATTTGAGATGTGTGGTCTAAAGTTCTTCGCATTTTTTTAGGGCTATTAACCTTCCAACTTCCATTTTACAATTTATCCAGAAGATTCAGAACCCTTTGGTAGCACTTCATCTTGTGTAAAGTATATTGTTTTGATGATCTTCTTTATACCTTATTGATGCCACATGGTAGCTATTGTGTAATTGTCCACTTATGTTGGGACAACCCGGGAGATGCCATATAGACATCCTCAACCAAGTCACCATGAAGAAATACATTCTCACATCCATGTGATAAATAGGCCATGATCGAACAGAAGTAACGGTCAACAGAGTGTGAACACTGGTCATCTTGGCAACAGGGGCGAAAAACTCTTCATAATCTATACATACTGTTTTGGGAACCCACAAGCTACGAGATGAGCCTTGACCCATGAATAGTACCATTTGCAAGCATCTATTATCTTATAGACCCATTACAACTAATATGAGATTATCCCCTTGGAAGAGATGTAAGATCCCAAGTACGAGTCTTTTTAAGAGTGAAACTCATCAGACACAGTGGCCTGTCACTTGGGTGTTGTGCACCTTCCGTATATGACTGGGGCTCCCAGTGACTAGATGTAGCTGCAAGAAAACTCTGAAGAGTGGTAAGTCATGGATGTAAACTAGTTCAGTCTCTGTGGAGGACGACGCTCATGGGTGGAGGAACACTTCTTTCTTCTTGGCTAACTATCTTCTGTTGACTCGCCGTGAGTGGGGGTGGGTTGTTAAAGTATATTGTATTGATGATATTATCTTGTTATGCGGCTTATGCCTTAGTGAATTCACGTGCTAGCTATTCTGTGGTTGCCCAATTTCTTTCTTTATTGTCATGTATCTCCCCTTAAATAGCTTCCTTGAGCCTAATAAAGTCAGTCCTCTTATGAACTCTAACACCTTGATCAGTAGCTCTTCGCAGCAGATTATGATTCTTAATTAAGCAATTGGGTCTTAAAAATAATCTTCCCAAGTGTACATATCATCTATCACTATTCCAGCACACTTGTTAATATATACCTCATTTGTTATTTCGCTGTGTATAGAAACTAAGATCGTCAGCATGAACCGTCAAGCAATATCTATTATACTTTCCAATTTTAGTTGGTTATTAGCTACACCTCAACGTTTAAAACATAGTATCAGAAATCGTTATGCTTGTTTTCCTTTTGATATGTTAACAACTGAATTGTGGATCTTCCAACCTTTTGCTGCTGTTTATAATTACGATGTTAAAGTGATTTATGCAGATTTTCTTCCATCCTGAGATTTACAATAGTGATTTTACTACACCTTTACCTGTAGTCATTGACAAGTGCATTCAGTCAGCTCCCATTGACACCAGGAGGGCTCTGTATAAGGTATGCAAGATTAAGTGCTTCTAGTAGTATAAATTCCTACCATCTCTATTTCAACTTGTGTCTTCATTTTTTTGCTGGTACCTGTGTATCTCAGAACATAGCGTTGTCTGGAGGGTCGACCATGTTCAAGGATTTCCATAGAAGGTTACGAGGGGATTTAAAGAAGATAGTGGACGCTCGGGTTGTTGCACCAGAAGCTCGACTTGGTGGAGGTGTAAAAGCAAGGTTCGAAGTATCGGTATCGGAATAGGTATCGGACCATTCCTATGAGTATCGAAATCGGCGGTATCCGCAGTATCGGAGGTTTCAGATCGGAGTATCCGATTTTTTGGTATCGGAAAGCAAATAATTATTAATATATTATTAACATTTTAGAAAATATATTTTATACATTTAGGCATAATTTTAATATTTTCAGTGTTGTTTCTTAGTAGTTTTCAAATTGAATGAAATAGTAGTCACCCTTACCGATTGATTTACATACAATAGAGTTTTCTTCTTTTATATGTTTTTATAACCTTTCTATACTTTTACACCCTTACTAATTGGTCTTTTCGTTCAATTTTCTTTGCCGAATTGACTGGAAAAAAGACTCCCAATGACAGTATTTGTTTGTGTCGGGTATCGGTCGGTATTGGATCGGGACATGCCAAACCGTATCGGCATTGGCCGTATCGGCATTGGCCGTATCGGATCGGTATTGGCCGATACTGCAAACCATGGGCCAAACCCGTTGAAGTTAATGTAGTCAGCCATCCTATTCAGAGATTTGCTGTTTGGTTTCGAGGTTCCGTACTTGGATCTACACCAGAATTTACGGGGTATATTTTCCTATCCGTTTTTTCTCTGTTTTATCTCGATTAAATGTGAGCAGTAATATACTAAGGAAATAAATAGGAACGTCAGATTGTGTACCAACAGAAGTCAAACTAGCATATGTTTGAAGGATTTGAAGCTTGATTTTGTGATATTGACACATCATGCATATACACCCTTTGACGCTAAACTTGGAATGCTTACTCTCCTGGTAATATTGAACCTATCTTAACTAGACTGCAGGTATCTTTTGAAGTGTAACAATCTAGCTTTACATGGGTGCAACCTTATATCGTGTTTCATTTGGTGCTCAGTCATGGCCAGTCATCTATTTAATCAGATTGCCCGGACAATTTAAATAGTGTAGGGATATTTAGACTTTGGGTCTCAAATAAGTTTCAAAATTTGTGTTTGGGTCTCCATATTATATATAATTAGTGTTTGGGTCTCAAAAGTGCCACTAATGTCTCAAAAGTGTCATCAAAAGTGTCACTAATTATTTTTGGAGACACTTTTGAGACCCAAACATATTATGTATAATATGGAGACCAAAACACAAATTTCAGAACTTATTTGAGACCCAAAGTCTAAATATCTCTTAAATGTAACATGCCACCCAAGACAAACCATGGACACTCAAGGTTCACAATATCGGTATCGGAATCGGTATCGGAGTATTCCTATTAGTATTGGTATCGGCGATATCGGTAGTATCGACGATTTCGGATCGGAGTATCGAATTTTTGGTATCGGAAAACAAATAATTATTAATAAATTATTTACATTTAAAAATATATACTTTATACATTTAGGCATAATTTTAAGTATTTTCAGTGTTATTTCTTAGTAGTTTTGAAATTAAATGAAATAATAGTCACCCTTACCGATTCGTTTACATATAATAGATTAATTTTCTTCTTTTACATGCTTTTACAACCTTATTATGCTTTAAATCCTTGCTGATTTGTCTTTTTCGTTTAATTTTCTTTGCCGAATTGACCGAAAAAGAGACCCTCAATGTCGGTGTCGGTCAATATCAAATATCGGTCGGTATCGAATCGGGACATGCCAAACCGTATCGGTATCGACCGTAAATTGGTATCGGCCGGTACTTTAAACCATGTGTATAATGTTCGATTCAAATAAGTGGAAAACCGTTATGATGCTTACCTGATGTTACTACTATGTCAACTTCTAAGACAATTTTTGTCGATTATTCGCTTCAACATCCTTCTAAGAAACTATTTGAAAACTTTTACATGTTATATTTTTTCTGACTATTATGGGGACACTTAAGTTGTTCATTGAATCAATGGCACGTGGCAAGCTTTTATTTTTTTATTTCTAATAGTGTTACACTTACTTAGGAGAGTGACGAGGGCAAAAGAAAACAAAAAAAAAATGGATCTGAACAAACAAGTGTGACATGGGATTCCTTGTTTCTGAGCTAATGCTAGGCATAATTGGTAATCAATCGCTAAGGTCAGCTCTATTGCAGATGTGAAAAGAGTTGGGGAAGTCGACCATGGTTTTTCTGTTTTTGTAATTTACCCATTGCAAGAGGCAATGGTAGACTAATTAGAGTGACTCTTGGTATCAATGACAAGTAATTAGAACATACTAAGAATGGCCATGAACCAAATTGGACAAAATAGGATTTTCAAGGCCGTGAAAAACAATGAGTATGATGTAAAATTGCTTGGAGTTAGGCTGATGAGATTCACATTGAGGGAGACTTCACTTAAGTTACCACCCAAGAAAGATTAATTGGATGGTTTCACAGAAAATTGTAACGAAAAAACGCTTCATAGATTACAAACAGTTCCTCTGTCGAGGGTACTTGACTGACTAGACATTAAATTACAATAAGCCCTCAAATTGTGTAGCTTTTCTGTCATATATCGTTACTTACCTTTCTGAGAGAATACTGGTAACAACAAATTTCTTGGTGGATCTACTATGTTTATAACCTTTTGAGTTACAATTCGTAACTTGTTAAATTGCAGGGAATATTAACATTATGTTTCATGCTATGTTGCATGACACAACATCGACATGGTATCATCTTTAGCGTGACATTTCCAGTATGCAACAAACTTATGCTATACCGACCTGGTCGACTGGCAAGCTTCTCATTGCCTTAGTTTTACTTAGTAAAATACTGTAAACTGTTTCTTCATTTACCTTGTTCTTTACCGGCAGTCAAGTTATCGTGCAGTCCATTATGAAGTAATAATATGGAACTCTCTTTTTTATGCAGGCATGCCACACAAAAGCAGAGTACGAGGAGCATGGGGCAAGCATATGCGGAACAAACCCAATCTTAAAGGGAGTGTACTAAATGATTGGCCCTCACTGAGTGAAAGCTAGATCAGTCAACTACCTGTTCCCCTTGAGAAGTCTCTCCAATCAATCCCTTGTAATTGCCATTAGAAGCAGTCTTTCAGAATTTGTATACTAGGTGTTGTATCATTTGTTAGCTTATAGAAGTGTCAGGTATTCTAAACTATTCTTATATTGTTTCCCAGTGCATCCCCAAAATGTGAATCGACTCTTCCTACAATTAGGTAATGGTTCAGGATGAATAATATATTTGTTTTCAGTTTGCACAACCGTTTCTTATTTGCCACGGATATCATACCGTGGAAGTTTTTTTCCCCCAAAAAATACTCTTACCTATGTTTACTAATTAAAATTGTTCATTAAATTTAACATGTATATTTGGATAATTACGTATTGAAATAGTAAAAAATACTAATAGATTATTGTTTGCTCATTCAAGTAATATAAAATACTTAGAATGTGTATATATACTTAGTTAACTTAATTCCACAACATGTTTTTCCCCTAACTGGCCACATCTGGATCCCATAAAATATGATAACTCGAATATAACAATTTTGGTTCGTATCCTTGGGTTTTACAAGACATTCTTGATCAATTTCTGAAAATGCTCGGACCAAGTGGATTGTTACTATGACTTTCCTTTTCCAAGGTCTTAATTCCGTGAACCAAACCAGACCTTTAAAAAAAAAATCTACTGTAAATATTTTCTTTGATCAACTCATTGCATGCTAGTGTCTTGCAAGTGAGACAAACATAGCATACTGAATAGAGTCTTGATCAAGTCATACATCTTGTAGTTGATTTACACACAACATCAACTAGTAAGGGTTATTTAGTTTTAGAGTCTTGTATAATATTCGGAATTTGAGTTTAGGTCTCCATATTATCAAGTAGAGGATCTGAATCTCGTCGTGACTGACCGTTAGATCTCGTTTAAGTCTCCATAATATTCAAATTTTGTGTATTTTAGTGCCTCGTATAATATTCTAAATTTGAATTTAGGCCTTCATTTTGGACGGTCAGTCCAAGTCAATCATCAGGATGAGACCCATACCCATCAGGAGGTTCAATAATTTCTAGGATCTCGGAAAGACCTAATTCAACTTGTATTGTCAAAGAACAAGCCAATGTGAATACAGCCACTGAAGATTAAAAAAAAAAAACCTTTGCAGACTAATAACTGCTGAAGATAAAAACATTGCACACTAATAATCACCGTCTAAATCTAAAACTACTGACGATCATTATACAGGCAAAAACAACATTAGCCATCATCATGGGGCGACTAGCAACTCTGGCAATTAGGGGTGAACATTATTCGGTTTTGGATCGAAAACCGAACCGAAACGATTAAGAGGTTCGGTTCGGTTAAAAAAATTCGGTTCGGTTTCGGTTTTGAAAATACTAAATTTTCTTATTCGGTTTCGGTTTTGGTTTCGGTTTCGGTCCAAAACCGAAACCGAATAAGAAAATTTAATTACTATATATATATATATATATATATATATATATATATATATATATATTGTGTGTGTGTGAGTGTGCGTACTATATATATATACTAAATATGTCTAGGTATATTTAGTTACTATATATATTAACAAAAAAAGTGCAAAAAAAACAAAAAAAATCGAATAAACCGAATTAACCGAACCTATTTAATTAGGTTCGGTTTGATTCGGTTTTGGGCCAATTCGATTCGGTTTCGGTTTTGCTTATTCGGTTTCACTCCAATTCGGTTTAAACCGAATTAACTGAATGTTCACCCCTACTGCCAATTGCACAACTGCTCAATGTTACTATTAAGCACTGGCACAACATCATCTGGATTTTAGGGGGATCCAGCATTCTCTCTGTTGATAAACCACTCTTGCAAGGACACAGAGAATCAACCTGCTAGAACCAGAATTAAACAGCTTAGTCTGTCTTTTCTGGGAAACAATTGCATCAATTTATTATTAATGGGAAAAACTGGTACCTCAGTTTTCCTCGAGAGAACAAGTCATATTTTGCAAGAGAAAAAAAATTGGCTCTCCGGGATTCAATTTGATTGATAACCAACCAACAATTGAAACCTCATTGTTTGCCTCAATTGTGTTAAGCATTACTTCGTAAATTGATTATCTTAAAATTTGAATAGTTATTCATATTGACATAACCACAACAACAGCAACACATCTATATCAAATTTCGGCCGGTTATTCAATAGTTGACAATACTATCATTATTATTATTTTGGATAAAAAGACTTCACTCACAACAGTAGGAGACCTGTTTGGTCAACTTGAATCTCTAGGTTCAAAAATTCAAGGCATTGGGACAATTCAGTATGTTTAACAAGGAAATAACCCGTGCACGACAAGGTTTACATAATAAAACTATTTCAGATTTATTTTTCATTGAATATAGGCTAATGCTTGTCAAATGTCTTCATTAAGTTAATAAAATTAGGCAAGTATAATGCAAAGGTATCTCATAAGATATAGATTAAACTCTATAGGATAGTCATAGGAATGAAAAAGTTAAAAGGTAATTTTAAATCTTAAAATCTTGATTTTGAAAAGATACATATTTTGTTAACTCTACTTGATGACTTGACACCACATTAACTTTACTACTAATTTAAATCTTAACAACTTATGCATTAAATTCAATATGACATCATGTACGAACAGAATGCTTTATATTTGTCTGTTTACTATTTATCTAAATACGTATGCAACTTTCCAATATATGTTGTTGTAAGGAGGAGCGATCGAATAATAGTCGAAGGAGCCACTCGGACTAGAGGTAGGCCTGAAAAAAAGGATTTAAACAACTGACCCCAAAGATTTGGGATAAAAGTTTTTTTGTTGTTTTGTTGTCTGCAACTTTAACATGGGTACCACACATTAGATGAGGCAGCACCATACTATGAAAGGAAGGCTCCCAAAATTGCCTCGGAAGTTCACGAAAAGTAGTCAAAAATTTGTGGATACTCCGTGTTTACTTTCCCTTATTTATCATATAACCCCTGCCACCTCTCACTGGTTTTCTCCGCGAAGCGCCACAGAATCCCTCAAGCCCCCACATTAACCTAGGCAAGCCGCTCATATACCCACAGGGCCAAAGTCCTTGTTAAGAAGGCTTACAAAAGCTTGTGCGAGTTGTTAAGGACGCTCTACCCTTCCTTTGGGGCTGGCTGGCAAATCCTCGACATTGAAATAACAGACAAACCCATTTTGACAAGATAACGACTAGTAATAAAATTATGGAAACAACTTCACAGCCTAAAATACAAATATACAAGGAAAAGAGTTCGTCGATGGCCATAAAAAAGCCTGATAGAAGTGGTGAGATCAGCAGCTTTCACATATTATATTCCAACTCTGAGACATCACCCTCACAAGTAAATCCCATATAATAAACAGATATGGCTTCTTATAAAGCCAAGTTCAAGGCCACGATTATGGTAGTTTGTGTAGGAATTTGCATGGTAGCAATTATATATGTTCTCTGATCTTTGGTTCACAATGATAGATTGAAATACGGTACACGAGTACGAGGACAGTTGCTTTACACTTACCAAATTCTCCTTTGAGGCAGATGAGAATTGAAGACCCATGCCATATTGGAGGCGTTGCACAAATCAAATAGACCCTTAGTACTTCGTCAATGCTTATTTTAACACTTTGTCAATCAAGGTAATGGAGCATACTATCCGGCATTCTAAGATAAAATCTTGATCAGGTACTCACAATGATAAACAGGAACCTGAAAGCAAATGACACATCAGATTTCACCAATCATCGATCACTAACGTGTATCAAGCAGTGCATATACAAAGCAGCTCAAATATGGGAATAGAAAATGTATGTTTAAGGTAGCCACTTGTTACTCCTCTCTCATTGACCATTCTATCAGCACCACAACAAGAAAATGAACAGTAATGTAGCAGTAAGATACATTGTCCGGTAAGGATATTCCATAAAACAGAAAGGTAGAACTGTCTATGGTTAGCGTCTGATCTTGCACCGGGTATTTTAAACTAAGAATACATCACAATAATTTACAGCATCAAAAGCAATTTCTATTAGAAGGCCAAAGTTACCTGCCTGGAAGAATGTGAAGCTAAGTAGAAACAGCTAAAATACCTCGGCGACCATTTCAGCAATGCCTGCAAAGGAAATAAATAGCAAGTGTTGACAAACATAGCGCCATTGCAGGAAGATTTCAGGAGCACGGAACAAATGATCTGACCAAAACTCTAACTTTATCTAGCAGCAATAGATATTAATAAGCTTACTTAAACATGGAGGCTCTGGAGACAGATATGCTTTTGCCATACAAAAAACCAACACCAGATGGCTGACACACCTGAGGTTCCTTATCCCATACCCAACTGAAACTAAACATTTGTGCAAGAAAAAAGTTCTACAACTTCAAGAATTTAACATATTGGATAAAGATTCATAATAAATAATAAATAAATTCTGCATCAAGTTTCTGCACGTCAACTGCCAAGCAATTTAAGGAATGCTTTGACAATTAAAGTTCCCGAACATCACGAGACCAGACAAAAACTTCTACATAAGAAGAACAAAACCTAAAAAGAGGAACTGCATTCAGTGGCGAAATATCAAAAACCTATAAGAACAATAAATGCACAGGATCAATAAGATCACATGATCACAACATTGCATATGAAGAAGGCATGACAAATATGATGATGGCAGTTTAACAACAAATAAACAAATTACAGACAATAAGGGTCCTCTTCTTGATTATAGTGTCTATAAGTATTCATTTTATAGGTAATGAATAAACTAATGGTGTCTGTCAGGCGTCAGCTACCTAATACAACCTTCCAATACCAATGAACATACACTAAGCAATGCACATGCAAAGTATCCATTCTCAATTAGATATTTCATACTTGTGCGGAGGTCTAGTCAGATGACCTTAAGATGTACAGTAGGCAGAAAGAGATGCAAGAAATTATTTGGGGTGCATATTTACCTACATGTTTATTGTCCGGATGCTAATACAAGAAATGGATGTGTTCTATCTCATATATAAGTGACAGATGAAATCAAAGGGAAATAACTGCATACGGTACTGTGTGCATCTCTCTACTTTGATTTCACCTTTCTATGGTGTTTCCAGATGACCAGTGAGTATGTCGATTCTTTGTCTTAGTGTATATGTAGACAAGAAAGAAAGTAGGTGATCTTATTGTGTATGCATATCTCTACTTTGATTTGACTAATACTCACATTTTTAATAATCTCTGCATTTCCTTCCATAGATTTGAAAGACTCAAAATAAGATACTAAATACAACTAACAGCAACGTGAAATATGAAGTACGAACGCCGCACAAAAGAGTTGAGGGTTCAATGTTTAGGAAATATGAAAGATTATCCCATAACTAGTCAATATAGTTGAAGCGAGCAACCCCAAAATAATCAATCTCATAAAACTAAAAGCACAGGCATAGGAATCTTCATATTTTATTGAAGATGAAATTTCACAAAGTTCTATATATCAAGGACAATATCATTCCTTGCAAGGAGCCTGAAAGTAAGTATTCTATCCTATGTTGCCTGGCACAGATACAACACGGCACGATATGGACACTGTGACAGGGACAAGACACCAATTTTGGCATGTACTAGGGTATTTTGGAGGGCTTGTGTCATTTCCGATACATGTATGACATGACGAGACACGGACAGATGATCAATTTTTGGAGTGTCCGTGCTTTCCAAGCTTCTAACAATTAACAGATGTCTATCAACTACACAGTAAAGAAAAACCCAAATTCCAATCAAATGCTGCACAAAAGGGTTTAACATGGCTCCATAACTGAGAATAATTAATCAGACATCAACCCCTCACTACTCAATCAAGAGATCAATCAATGAAACTAAAAGCACATACTTTGAATTCAAACAATGATATGAAATTTCACAACATTACATGATATATCAGGTCGAAATGATATGTTTACTGATCAGCACCACCTTTCTCCTCCAGAACCGAAGCGTCCACGACGCCTGCTCGTTCTTCTTGCGGAATCACGCACCAATTTGGAGATTGCACGGCGCGCAACCACTTGAAATCATCCACATTAGCCCAACTCCCCGTCTCCTCCCCAAGCCCCGAATCCGTCAGCTCCTCCTCGATCCCTTCATAGAAAAACCCATAAGGAGCAAACCTCACCCCACCACTATCCTCAATAATCGGCCTACTCCGAACTCTGAGATAAAAATCGCTCTCTTTCGCTCCATGAATCCTAATCTGGTGAGAAGCCAACATAAACAAACACCCACTCACTTCCTCGATGAGTATCGATCCAAGCACAGGACCGCAGTATATTCGGCAGTTCGTGATCCGGTTGAAGAACAAGGCCCTAATCCTCCCTTTCAAGTAAACTTCGCAAGAATCGAGATCGGTGAGGGTGAATTCTCCCATCCCCTCCTCCGAAACCTTAAAATTCTTCACCAAGATTGCTCCTTTCTTGTTCCGAAACCCCGGGGAATCCTTAACGACGACGCTACCGGTCGCAAAGTTGCTTCTTTTGTCCATTCCGACTTCGATTTGCTCCGAGACCCCGGAATCCTTCGCCAAGATCGCTCCTTCACTAGGGTTTTTCCTCGGATTAGGGTTTTTCCTGAAGGAGAACTTTTTTTTGGGGACCAAATCGGAGGTTAGGGTTTCCAGCCCTTCTTTGAGGTCGGAGATGGACTTGAGGGAGGAGCGGAGCTCGTAGGAAGGGAGGAAGTAGGAGTTCTCGGCGAGGGTCCGCTCGAGATCCGATACGGAGGCGGAGACCCGGTCGATGTCGGGTTTCGGGTCGGAGGAGAGGGTGCGGATCCGGGAGAGGTCCGACTCGATGGACTGCTTGGCGGAGGAGAAGAGAGAGAGGAAGGAGGAGACCGACTCGAACGCGGGGGCGGACTCGGATCCGAGTCTGCACCCGGATCCGCGGCGGGCCTGGTGGTTGGAGAGGCGGTCGAGCATCGCCTGGTGCTTCTTGTTGGCGGGTGTCGGGTCCGGGTCCGGGTCCGGGTGCGGGTGCGGATCCGTTTCTCCCATTGTCCGGCAAAGTGGGGAAGAAGATGATTACCACACTAATATTTCAGCTTATATATTGTGGGCTAATGGGCCATTACGTGGTGGAGGCCCTTAGTCATAGTTTATGGCAAATGTTAAAGTTACGGTGGGACAACATATTTTTTCCACTGATATTTTGACCGTCCGGGGGACTGGCCTGCGCTGGCCCGTCCCCACGTGGCAGGTGTCCATTAGCTCCCCGTCTGGGTGGGCCCAAGTTAGCAGGGGAGCCAATGGTTGTCCGCCACATGGACGCGGGCCAGCCCCACGGACGGACAAAATAGCGGTTTCCATATATTTTATATCATGTGCATATTCAGTACTGTCCATTTTTACAATTCTTACTATTTTTAGGATTGTCAAAATTTTGGCTCCTAGATATACCAAAATTTGCCAAGATCTCGTCAGTGTGTCGAAAAAACTCGGAAGTCGTAGGCGACGAAAAGGAGCTCATTTATAGCTACGGTAGAGACATGGCATTAACATATTTAAAAGTGCAAAAATTGTCCAGCATGTTTTGTGTATGAGATTTTGTTCATGCAGTATATCGTGGAGGGATGTTCTCGGACATGGACTAACGAAATTTGTGTTCTAGTCTGGACTGCTGTCTTGGTTTGAATGCCATAATTATCCCGTGAATAGATTAACACGAATAAGAGTTTCCTAACCTAATTACAACAACCATATTAGCCAACGAAGAGAGTTTTTCTCAAATTTTGCAATCTTTATGAGGGGAAGGGGATTCTTTGAGGAGAACGTAGTTGATTTCTAGAGGCTATTCGGAGAGATTCATAACATCGGTTTGACAAGCGAATCTTTATCAGGTTCTTGTTCTCTAGTAATATAGTTCAAGTACCTATTTGTAATCTTTTCACCTTTGAAGTGATTGTGGTGATCCTTTTGATTGGTGGGAGAATGGATGGGGCTACATAAAACACATTGGGGTCACCGTCTCCATAGTGGACCCCAATGTGTGATATGTGTTGTATGCAATTAAAAAAAAATACTCTTAAGATCCCTGCTGACAATCCAAGAAAAAAAAAAAGATCGTTCCCATGGAGTGGAATGTCTAGCTCCACCCCTAGGTGGGAGAAGTTGACAGGGAGTCAGTGTATTTCTTTTATTCACTAGTGAACCTTTTTCGATTTAGACTCCTACCATCTCGTGGTTTTTTTTCTCAGAATTTTTTAATGCAATATTGTTTGTGCTCTTGTTGTGCTCATTTGTGTGGATATTGTGATCATGTAAAGGTTATGAGTTTCACTTCGATCCTCGACGGTTTCTTTCGATTTGGAAATTGTCTACATTTGCGAACTAAGATCCGTGCCTTTTACTCATTTTGAGTTATTTTATTGTCAGGTACTCTAATACAAGTTAACTATTTGATTGAATATGTTTCTATTGCATTTTTCATATATATATATTCTTATCTACTAGTGGTCCGTGAACACGTGCATTGTTAGAAAAGTGAATGTAAATTTGACTTAAAAAATAATTAAAAATTATTTTTTATTAATTTTCTAATAGGTGTGTCTAATTTGCATCTATTGGAAAGATGTGTCCTATCCAAACAATGTGTCTACTCATATTTGTGTCCCTTTGTCATTTATAAAAGCATAGTGTTTGATCAATTCAATTTATCATTCATACGTCAAGCATTCAGTCCAAGAGAGAGAGAGAGACTACCTATATTGCTTCGTCCAGTTCCTATGGTCTGGTGTGAAGTGCTGCTACCGGAGGAGGAGTTCCATTGTATCCTGGGAGACAAAGTCGCCATTACACCGTAAGCACCAGTGCGAGACGAATATTGTCGTAAGGACATTGAACCAAGCTCAAGTCTCGGTCAGATCATTTATTTACATTCTTGATTATATAAAATACAGAGTAGTCGATAACATGCGTTGCATGTGTGCAATGAAAGAGATGGACAGTTTTTAGTAAAAGAAGAACATGGACACAAAGAGATAGAAGGGGGATTACATTGGTTAGATGTAAGAAAGTTTGAGTTAGTGGGTGAGTTAAAGACTTTTTTTTATCCATACTGATTTTTTTTTTTTTGCTAAGAAAAGGTTACGCCAAAAAATTAGTGATGCACTTGGTATTTGAATTATATATTAGTATAAAAAATTTTAAAAAAAGTAAAACTTCTGTAATTACCCCTCAGGCCCTCAGCCATAAATATAGCGTCGAATTTATAGATTTAGGCAAGATGTTAAGTTGGATGCCAATGACCGCTAGCCCAAGTGGTTAGTATAGAGACATGTGGCCCTTGTGGAATGAGTTCGAATTCCAATAAGAGCGATTTCGAAAACTAACTACCCTTTCAAAACAAAAAAAAGTTAAGCTGGATTATTAGCCGTGTTAAACTGTACAAAAGTTCTACAATTTCTCAAAATTTAAAAGAGGACTAAGAATCTAAGATGGAGGAAGAAGTGAGGTGAAGGCGAAGAAATAACAATATTGGCTTTGAGATTAGGAAGGAAAGGACGTACTTATGTCACGCCCCAGAACCGGAATACCGGAGAGCGGGAGAATGACTCAGCCAGCTACGTATTACGGGTAGAAGAATACCGTATAATACGATCAATGCTGTCTAACGACGAGGGGGTGCATACTACATGAAAGTCTCACTATGGTCACTCAACATCTATTGTCTCAATCATTCAAACAAGAAGCAATAATAGAGAACATGTAAGATAAAGCAGTAAGGCGTTCCAAACGTTTAGTCAAAATGTTCTTGAGATCTGGCTGTACAAAACATAGCCAGATGATATAGCAAGGCATACACAATTGTTATCAGCTGCAGTCTGACTTAGTTACAATTATGTAAAGGTAAGTGCAAGATAGTCCAACTAACATGTCGGTGCCAAACGGCAATAAGTAAAGTAACTAGTAAAACGAGCAGGGAAGCAAGGAACCCACTCGTGTCCTCCTGCAATCATTCCTCTAGTATTGACCATCTTGGAGGCAGAAGTAAGCTGAGTCCTCGGGAGCTGGCTCTAAATCTGGCCATACAAAACCAGAGAGGTTAGACCTCTAATAGCAAGTACCGCAAGGAAGCACGATATATGGAATTAGAACCAGTGATAAGAGTTAAGAATATGATCAATAGATCTCTGCTTGCTACTGGGGTTCGCACAACATCACGATACTTTAAGCCAACTTTCCAACCAAACAAGGACAGAAGTTGACCCGTCATGTCCTGACATTCTGCTCATCTCAGTAGTTAATAGAGTAGGTACAGTACACAAACAAATCAATTTAAACGGCAAAACAACTACTACGACTTGCTAACTGTAAGTTCCAAGTTGTCTTGGTGTAATGTCCCAGATTCGTGATACGTATTTAGTGTACGTATACGTGTTTTGGACCCATATTTTATTTAGTCATGATTAGTTATCTTGGTTTATTTTGCATTGGCTTGGTTTTATTGGCATTGATAGTTCAATTGGTTTTGATGGTTCATTGGTTTATTTTGGATTAGTGAGGCTTGGTTTATTTCATGATTCATTTGGTTTAAATTGCTAGAGAGAGAGTTTATTGGCCTTGACTTGGTTCACCTTGGTTTATCTTGGCTTGGTTTATTCCCGGGTTGGTTCGGCTTGGCTTGGTTTTGCTTTGGAGAACCATCTACCTACCACCACCACTACCATTTATTAACCCCCACTTCCTTCTCTCTCTTCATTACTCTTTTTCTTTCCTCCATTAATTCTTCACCTACCAGAGGAAGAGAGGCCTAGGCAAGTGCAACTTGCTTCATGGAGGAACTCAAATTTTATTGCTTCATTCTCTTCCTTACAGCATTTTAACTCACTTTAGTACTTGGCATTTTTAATTTCCATGGTTAAATTTGTGTAGATCTAAGCTTATAGTATTTTCAGATTTCTTGAGTTTTGATCTATTTAGCATTATTATTTCCAAGTTTTGATGGTTCCATGCTGTAGAGAATTTCATTCTGCCCCGTTTTGACCTATGGAAGTTCAGATTTGGGCTCTGGATGATGGAGTTATGGAGCTTGAGAATTTGGCTCTCATGGTGTTCTTCTTCTCGAAATTTTGGAGAAGATGAACTGTGCTTGACTTGACCGCATGAATATTTCATGCGACAAGTGTTCTATTCAGCCGCATGACTGAAAGTACTTGAGCTGCATGAGGGCCGAACTCATCTAGCCGCATAAGTCTACTTCCTCTCTTAGCCGCATAGGTTGAGTCTCATTCCAGCCGCATGAATGATCTAGCTCAGTCTCATGCGTCCCCTCTTTCCGCTGGCCGTATAAGACTTTACTTGACCCAGCCGCATGAGAACTTCTTTCCAGCCGCATGGAACTCGTTCGACCCAGCCGCATGAGAACTTCTTTCCAGCCGCATAAGACTCACTGAGCGCAGCCGCATAAGATCCCTTATTCCCTGGCCGCATGGGACTCGACTCGGTTCTGCCGCATAGCCCTTGCTCTGCGAGCTGCATGAACTGTAACACCCAGTTTTCTGAAATTGGGGTATTTTTGAAAATTTATTATTTTATTATTTATTAATGGTATTTTAGTCATGATATAATTTTTGGTGATTTTAGTTAATTTAAAACTATTTTCTAAGTCACGACTTATGACTTTGTGATTTTACTAGTATAACCCTAGTGTAAACCCTAGAGATTACTTGTCTTAGAGACCAACCATGATCATGTGAGCCTAGCCATAGGTTTAGAACATCAAATTAGGGCTTTTTAGCCTAAAGGGTATTTTAGTAATTTTTTAGGATTATTTGGAATTATTTGTATTATGTGATTTAATATTATTTAATTATTGTTAAGTACCATGATTAGTCCCTAACCTAGTTTACCCTAACCTAGAGATTAGTCACTAACCTAGGAGGCTAATGTTAGATATTAGCTTTATGTGTAAATATCTAGGTTTGATAATATCTAGATATTTCACTTTTTAGATATTTAGAACCTAAATATCTAACCCCTTAGTCAAAGACTTAGGGGCTAAGTTTGCAAGGTGGTAGGACACTCTCCCCTACCCCCATGGCAGCCTAGCACTACCCCCCTTCCTATATTAACCTATCATTCCATTCATGATCAATTTTTACATGAATTAAACCTAGAAAATCCACCACCTTCAAACCTTGATAACTTGATCAATTTTGATCCAAATCACCTCTATTTTCTTGTATTGGAACCCCCTACTATTGAGGATACTAAGGGAGGCTAGCTAGCAAGGTTGAAGATCAATTTGGCCATCTCAAGTGAAGAGGACAAAACCCCCCCTACCTTGGTTTCATTGGATTTTTGCACTCATAGGTAACATGCCCTAAAACCTATTAATATTGTGATTTCTCTTCATGGTTGCATGCATCTAGGTACCTTGGAACTGTAGGCTAAGCTTGGTGGGATTTAGGGTTGGTTTGGTGTCCGTATCGGACACGTATCCTAAGCTAGAAACCCTTGTTT
The DNA here is from genome assembly GCA_029216955.1 of Iris pallida. NCBI lineage: Eukaryota > Viridiplantae > Streptophyta > Magnoliopsida > Asparagales > Iridaceae > Iris > Iris pallida. The sequence goes on from JANAVB010008599.1 coordinate 12,026,042, forward strand.
GATGAAATGCCACAAAGGATTGGTTTTTGTGTTTTTCCAAAACAAATTACATTTTTGTGTAGCCCTAGACATGTAGGACACAACCCTAGTTGTCTGAGCACACTTCGAGTTGTGTCCGTGTCCAAAACAGGACACAAACACACTGTTAAAACCACACTGTGCACACGGTTAAACCCCACTGTTTGACACTTCGTGTCATGTCCACACGTGTCGTGGACACGATACAGGAACTTGGACACATGCCCTGACACCCCACCTATCCTAGGACACGACCACGACACCATAGGTTGCACACACGTGCCCTAGACTGGTCGACACGCGTGTACGAGACTGTGCACGCTGTCCTGCTACCCGACACGGATTTCTTCGTGTCTACGCCACATGGACACGTGCCACTTGGCACGAGGGTAGGGGCACCCTCTGACAACCTACCCACGAAGTTTCATGCGACCACGTGGCGTATCGGACACGTAGTTAGCTCTGCACTGATTCGTGCACTGTACTAACACGCGCACAGACCCTCTCTGATACGCCTCTCTAACTCGGACACGACACGACCCCGACTCAATTCAGGGTGCTGGACACTTAGAGTAACCTAGGCGAACCTACACACGTGATCACGAGACACGAGGACACGTGTGCTGTGTCCTACACGCGTGTGCATCCCTGCACGACGCTGTGACACAGTGCACAGTCTAAAATTTACCCGATTTGGGTTTTAGACTCCTGGACACGCCGTGTCGTGTCGTGGTGGACTCCCATGGACACACACGACACGTGTACACCTAGGGGCTCGATTACCAACCCTTGGATTAGGGTATTAGCTAGGTTTTGTGTCAGTTTTGAGATTTATCCCAATGTTCAGTCATGAACAGTAAATCCCTGTTATTTTTCAGTATTTAAATTGAATTTCAAATTGATTTCTATGTATGTATATACGTATTTTTGGGTGTATATTATTGTATACATATGTATATAGTATGTGGGTGTGTATGTGAATATGTGAGTGTATATATGTGTGTGTAGGTATAGATATAGGTATGTATGTATAATGTATATATGCATATATGTATGTGTGTGTTTGTGTGTGCCCCCATCTCAGTTTCAGAGTTAAACCCCCCCCCCCTCTTCTCACTGTTACACACACACATGACCCCCCCCCTCACACACACACTTTTCACACACACACTCTCACCCTCTCATTCCACTCTCTTTCTATATATATGTCATGTATATATACATGTTATATTATATATAATATATATGGGTATCCATAGTTGAGTGTATGTATGGGTTTATATATATATATATATAATATTATATATATTATATATTATATATATATATATATATATATTATGAAATGTATATATTGTATATGTTAGCTATCTATATGTATTATATGTATTTGGTTATCTATATATAGTTGGTATATCTGAGAGTATATATCTATGTTATCTCTCTGGGGTCTCTATATTCTCTCTCTCTGTGGGTCTTCTCTCTCGTTGGCTCTCTCTGTAGGTTCTCTCTCGGTGCGCCTCTCTGAGTCTTCGCTCTGTCAACCTATGATCTCGACTTGATGTCTTAGCGCCTATGGCATATGTCTATCGGTATGTCTATATGTCTAGTGCCCTAGGATTACTAGCCTATGTTAGTAGCAAGTTAGGATTGACCAATAGGTCTAGTAGACCTAGTTTAACTAGCAAGTTGACCCTTGTTGACCATTGTTGACCAAAGTCAACTATAGGTCAAACCATGACCTAATTGACCTAGAAATAACTTGGATGAACATAGAAGGACTATTTGACTAAGATTTACTAAACCCTAACTAGATGATTAGGTTAACCATAGGGGTTATGAGGGTAATCCTATATAGATGAAGATATGTATGGGGTTAAGTGAGATACTTAGAGTTGAGTCATGACTTGAGTTGGAGAATAGGATTAGCTTGAATACAGGATTAAGGTTGGTATTGTACTATATATATTTTGTGTGATATACTTGTATAGATGATTGGTTATACCTTAACATTGTGGTATAGTATCTTAGGTATCCTAAGACATGTTAGCCTATGTTTGGTTTTGAGTTAGCCTTATAGAGTTGACCATTGACCTAATTATCTTATTGACTAGTCTGTGATTAACCAAAACCTTAGTTAGTCTAAGATTGACCTAGACTTTGACCTAGCTTGACCATGTTGACTAGTATTGACTAGTCTGACCACTATTGACTAAACCCTCGATAACTTAACCAGTTTGGCTAGAATATTTGACCAAGAGTTGACTTTAACCTAGATTAGACTTGTTTAACCTTGTTTGATCTTGTATGACTTAGTTTAATTTCTTGTGACCTAGTATGACTTAATTTGACTTAGTTTGACTGTAGTGTTGACCAAGTTTGACTTTGACCTAGATTAGCTTAGAATTCATATAGATTGCATTGTAGATTTCATTTACCTTCATTTTGGACATGTCATAACTGTATTGCTCTATTTTAGGACATTATGACCCTGGTACAGACATCTGATATTACATTACTCTTTTCAGAGTAACAGGCGAGTACATTCTCTGATAGTTCTCTCATTATTTGTCGATTACTGTATTTCAGTTCTAGTTAGTTCTATGTGATTGTCTGTATCAACACGTATGGATATTTCTGGATTCATGTATCGACATACCTTACTTGCTGGCCTCTATTACTGGAGTCATTAGTATCATTCCGGAATCATTTCTGGAATCATCATATATTGGCCAGACTCATCTCGATTCTTTTGTCGATTTTGGATTCACTTGTGGACGGGGAAATATTGAGTAAGACATGTAGACATACCCCAAATTCGAATCTCCCACTGGAATCTACCGGAAGCATAGCCATCTATTGCCCGATTAGTGAGAGATGTGCCTGATACCTACAGCCGTTTGCATGTCGACCTCGGTATTTTAAAACACACTGTTAGATTATAGTTGGACTCACCCTGGATTCATTGATCACTGTTGGACTCATCTTGTACTGGAAATCATCTGGTATCGGATTATATGGACTGGACTCACACTGGGATTACTTTAGACTTATATCGTACTGTCTGGACTCGTACATATTATTAGTTCTAGTTCAGTTAGCTTTTATTACAGTCTTCATTGCCATGATTCTTCTCTTGTTTTAGTTAACTTTCTTTTCTTGTATCTCATTGATCTCTATGCCATCATACCTGTATAAAACTGCCATGCTCATCAATAAAACTGTCTATAACTGCTTTATAGTTCTTTGTCATTTACTTGGATTTTTCTAGATGAGTTGTACTCGTTCCCGTCCTGATTGGACCTGTTAAAATATTACAGATGATAATCCTGAGGACACATGCCCTGCTTACCATGGACCTGGCGAGGGATTAGCTACCTTTGGTCCCGACTCTCAGGAGTGATTCAGGAGATTAGCTAGTAGACTACTTTAGCTTTATGTTTTGGCTTGTTGTATTAAAGTTAAGATATTGAGTCTGTATTAAGTTGGTTTGAGATATTGGTGTATTATTTTAGTAGTTAGTTGTTGTTGTCTTTAATTCCTTAGGTATAACTTCTGTGTTATCTTTTCGTGTTTAGACTGTGTTTGAGTAGATCATACCCTTTACTGCCCTCCATTCGGAGCTGATATCTGGACAAGTACTTTTTATATTCACTACATGAGATTAGTTAGCAACCTAGGACAGCTTACTACTACCCCGACACTGCGGCGTAGGCTGGACGTAACCACTTCTCGTGCCCCTATACAGGGTGCGGGTCGTGACATGAACCCAAGTCCGTTCCAGCCGCATGAGAACCCTTCCCCCGTGAGCCGCATGGCGTTGTATCCCTTGTAACCGCATAGCGCCTATCTTCCTGGCCGCATGGAATCCAGCAATCTCGAGCCGCATGAGTTTCTCTTTTCAGCCGCATACACCCTAGCCTGTCCTGAGCCGCATGAATTCATCCCCTGAGCCGCATGGACTTCCCTTGCCTTGTTATTTATTATATTATTACTCTATTATTATTAGTATGATAACTTGGCACGTGATTTATTGTGTATTTTTACGCCCATTTTATGTCCTTACGCCTTTTGTCCTGAACTAGATAATCACGAATTTATTTAATATGTTCGAAGTGATAATTGAACATGATATGACATGACCTGATAGTGGCCGTCGTGGTGCACTCTTGACCAGTAAACTTGACATGATAGCCTGACATGATATATCTTGATAAGCTGTTGCGACGGCTACCTGACATGACCTGACCTGTATAAGTAACCTGGACACCGTGGGCGATTGTGCTTGTACAAATAATCCAGTCCTGTCTTGCATCATGTCTAGGAGGGGACTCCTGAGTACCACGGTCAGGAGTACCTACTGAAATGGACTAAGGTTAATGACTAGATTAATTCATTAGTCATGAAAGATGTTCCCCAGTTACAGGCGATCCCGTTATCCCCCGCCGTAAATGTTTGGACTTGTAGCCTGCCGACGAGTAGGGCACATTTCCAGCCCACTGTTATGTGGGGCACCCTCTATTGTCACTTTAATGATTGAACTCTATTGTCACTTTAATGATTGAACTCTATTGTCACTCTAATGTATCGTACTCTCTAAATTGTCACTATAATAATTGCCTAGATAAACTGGATAGCTGCAGGGCCTGTGACTACTTGGAGCATCTCATTGTATCTTGCTAGTAACTAGGATTGTGATAACCCTAGTTAGTTAATGTAGAAAGCCGTAGGCGATGATTGGCCGTGAATGCTTGGATGGAGTCTAGTCCAGTATAGTATTGTCTAGAAGTGATTGATTGCAAGATTGTACCAGAATGATTGAATAATTGTCACTCTCAGATTGTTACTATAATGATTGTACTCTATTGTCACTCTAGCGTATTGTACTCTTCATTGTCACTTTTATCATTGTACTCTCTCCTTTTCACCTTAATGATTGTCACCTTTAGCAATAAATGATCAGAGACTAAGTTCTGTTCAGGCGAAGGGTTACAATCTCGGTCCTTGTTTGGTTTAAGGATTGTAACCTGGCTTCCGGAATACTACCTTCGTCTTCTCTTCATATATTGCCCAGCTATATTTTATTTAGCATGATTCTCCAGTTATCTTATGTCAAATGCTTCACTTAATTATTTTCTCTGATTGGGATAAGTGCATTGGTAGTGCACAAACCTCAATCTGTGTTACTTATTGTTTTTTCTTATATATTGAATGCTAATGATTTGTTGGTTTTAGTTCTTAAGTGAAGCCTCCTTTGTGGCACTTGCTCTTTCTGGGGTCTAACCCAGCTGGTTTTGTATGGCCAGATACCGGAGCAGCACCAAAGGATCTCCCTGCTTTCCAGCCCGATGGTGGTCACCAGGCGTAACCAGGGCATCGAGTGGGTTTCTTTTGTTCTCCACTGTAATATTGTAAATTATTCTTTTGAGGCGTTTAGCCGACGAGCAAGTGTTAGCTCGATTGCAGCTTTTACTTATTTTCTGCCTACGGGCTGTAACATGATTGACAGCCCCGGGGGTTGATCATGTATGACTGAACTCTTGCTAGTCCTCATATTTTGTAACGACTAGCTTCATGATCATTCCGAATATGTAATGTATGGGACGCCTTACTATTGTGTATTTGGTGGTCTGACATCTTGTAACTATTATTAGTTGGTTGAGATTGAGACAATAGGCTATTTTATGACCTTAAGAGACTGATGGATTGTAGTGAAACCCTCACATATCTAGACAGCCGTGACCGTATAGCGGCGTGGATTCCATTCTGTTATACGTAGCTGGCTATGTCTGCCCCCGCTCTCCAGTATTCTGGTTCTGGGGCGTGACACTTGGAAACATGCAATAAGAGATTCCTCAGTTCTTACTATGTACAAGCAAGGCTAGTCTATCCAATAATCAATTGCGCCAATCATGAATTAGACGAGTCCCAGCGGGACTGTAACGCCCCAGTCCTAAAATAGTAGGACTAGGAACGTAGACATGCCAGCTGTATTCATACGAAGCACACTCCAATATATGGAATCCTCGTATGAATACATAAGCTGTAAAATACAGTAGACCATAACTAATCTCATCCACAAATGAAAAATAAAAGATATCATATAATCAACTGTAATAAGTCTTTGAATAACACGTTGGGCGAGACAAAGTCCACTACCAACTATATCAAATAAAAGGTACAAGAAGGAATAGATGGAATAACAAGACTAGCCAAGTGCAATCATCTTCGAAGGATGGAGAAGATCACGGCCTCGACTATAACACCTGCAATATCACAGAAGCACACCCCCTGGAGAGATAGCCAGGTCCTCAGAGGGACGTAACAAGATACAGTAAGAACATGCCATATGAACTGAATATAAATGCACCATAAAATAAAGATAAAGTAAAAGTGTCCAAATCATAACATGGCTCAATATTCCATCATCGAAATAGTAGGCTACCCCTACAACCAAACAAGGACAAGGGGTAACTTACTATTCCGCGATGTGACATTTTTTTATGCCATGATTGGAACATAAAATTTGCTAAGGTCTCCTATCCTTTCTAGTAGGCAATTTAGAAGACATATCGATGTATGGGCAGGTGAAGGCTGACTCCCCCAGGACCAGGTAACAACTCACAACACGCACACGTCAGTACCATACTACTACTATCAGCCGGCATAACTCGAGGTTAGCGGCCCACGTGACCCATCAGTCCATAGCTCGAGGCTAGTGACCCTCGCGACTCGACTACCGTAGTACGCAGTTACTACGGCCTTTGTTTTGGATAGCCCATACATCAAACTGTCTTCACCCTCCCAAGGTTCACTAACAAAAGGTAGTCCACTAAGACTAGGTCCACATGCATTTTAAAAGACAAGAAAGAGAAATACTGAAAGTAAACAAGAAACTATGAAAAACAAATCATGGATCCAACTGAAAACAGATAATAAATATGCAGTAAATAAATAAAGGTGCATCTAATTATAAACAGTAAATAAGCAAGGTATCTTGCCTGCGGTGTGCGAGAAGCAGCAAAATCCAACAATCAGAATCGTCAACACGAAAGTCAAAATCCACAAGAAGCTCGGATGCTGAAATAAACATCACAAACGAGTTTGGAATAAAAGATATGCCTAGGAAACGCCTCCAAAAGTTAAATTCTAGAACAGGGGTAAAATCGTAATTTTGGGTCAAAACGATGTCCGCCGTTGGACCCGCTTTGTACCGAAATGCGTGCCAATATCTACGGTCTCTAAAGTCGTCAAACTACATGTCTACGATTTGTTTTGATGAGACGAACCCAACGGTATGTCAAATTTTGGATTCCGATGGGTCTGTGCACAAAATCGCCCGTTGAGTGAGATTGTGGGCCCGCCAAAAGCGTCCCGATCAACGGTCTCAGAATCGGACCAAACTTGGCTCACAGGACTAGAAAAATATTTTGAGTCCAATGGCGTAAGTTTCATCGCGATATGATAAGTGTGCACAAAGTTGTGACTTAATTTGCAAAGAGTCGATACGGGGTATCTCGACGGATACGCATTGATTTCGTCGCGCACATGCAATGAAATCGAGTTCCGTTTTCCCACACGTTGACAACATCCATACGCGCCTTTCGATGTGTATAGTGCGCGACCACGTCGCCCGGTTTGTCGGGACAGACGCCCGTATCGGAGTGTTTCTCTACTTTTTGAAAACATAATTTATAGTTTTTCGGAAAACTTTAACAACGTGTAACTTTCTATATACTAGATGAAACATGAATCCAAAAGGTGCATTACAATCTCGGTTAGGTTGTCTTGACTGCCTTCAATTAGTTTTTACGAAAGTTTAATGGATAGCGAGAAAAGTGGCCGACAAGTTGGCGTTTCAAACAGTTTTTTATATTCAGAAAAGTGGGTTTTTCTTTAACTTTGTCTTGATTTTTCGAGCAAGTTGGATGGCCATGTCAAAATCCACTTGGGGTATCTTGAATAGGGTCAATTCTACTTTCCAAAACATTTTACGGATCAGAAATCAGAGTTACGAGCAAAACGTTACGTCGTAGGGAAGTAGGGTACCTTGAGTGGGAAAACTGCTCGTGGGTGACGCGGGGCTGACTTCTGATGCTCCGTTCGTCGTGCACACAACTCCGTTGCTGGTGAAACGAACTCGTAGGCGAAGAGGGTATGTTCTGCTAAAATTTTCGTTTTGGGAGTCTAGGATTTTAAGGTCTATGGAAGAAGTTATATATAGCAAGTTTCGTCAAAACCTAGTGCTAATAGGGTTACTAATAGTTACTATTACATGGGTTCTCGGGTTGGTGGTGCGCTAAGCACGCTGCTAGCAGCTAGCAAGGGAGAGTGGGGGGCCCGCCCACTTTAAGTGGGTGGGTGGATATATATTTTTTTCTTTTCTTTCTTTTTTCTTTTTCTTTTTCTTTCCTTTTTTTTTTTTATTCTTTTCTTATTCTTTAAATCTTTTACAATATAACTATATATATCCAAAAATCATTTAAATACAAATAACACTTTAAATGTCACATATCCAATATTTAATATATTTAAATATATCTACATATATATATAAATTCCATTCACAATAAACCAACTCAACATAATAATAATAATATTTAAATAGATTGAACATATTTATTTAATCTCCACCAAATATCTTAAGTAATAATAATAAAATAATAAAATCGTCTGAATGGGTGGACTTATACCGCACTCCCTTATCCGGGTCCAAAATATTTTACTAATATTGTAAAATATTATGTAAATAATAAAATACCAATAATTGCACAAATAATTAAATAATTAGAAATTGTACATGGAATTCTAAAATAATTTAGAAAATATTTTTACGTACATAAAATATGTCTACATGGCCACATTTGGTCACACTACCTGCTTACATGGGCTAAAATTTGGTTCGGGCCCAGTTCGAGCTGAATTGGACAAACCGGGTCTTCTAAAATCAATATATAAAATAATATTTAATTAAAATACTTTAAATAAGTCAATTCACAATTTGGTCTGGTTTTCCTAGTTTGGTCGTTACCATGGCTAGGTTTCCCCCGGCATGGCTAGTACACTAGTCAAGACACACTGCTACATCTTCCGTGCCAAAATTCATGGTAGTCTTGTATTCCAAAATTCAACAATGGCTAAGGTCTTTTCTAATGAAATAAAAATCATAAATTGCATAAATTAATTTGAAGTCTAATAAAATACTAAAAATAATTTTTAAAAAATAGGGGTTTTACAGGGACGCCCGTCATCAATGTATGTAATAGTATAAGCAGATACCACTCCCTGCCCGTGTGGCAGATTTGTAGTATCTGTGGAAACCAGCCGGCATGTCGGGGCACTAATTGTCCCAAGATGGCTGCCATGTAAGAACTAGAAAATCCATTCTCTCCATACAATCGTTATTTTATTTAGCTTAATAGTTCCTATGTTGATTGAAATCTCATGCCGTGGATCATGGTCATTTAGAATGAGTACTTCCGTACAGAGTACGATATGCACAACTCTACAACGATGCACGTGTGGTTAGATTGTAGGTCTTACATAGCGTAATACAACAATCAAACCTAGCCACGGAATAATCATGCCTTGACTGTAAGATACACATGTTGCTTTTACAGAAAAAATGGAAGTCAACATGTGTCCATATGCCAATGTTCGGATCGGCTAGTCGATCGCAATGGTTCATGGTTCATACATGAACGTGTCTCATTCAATTTAATAAGACGACTAGCCAGTCTCTTAGTTCCAATTAGGAACGCATGATCAATCATTAGTCAAGATAACAATCAATGTCAATTTGGGACAAGAAACAGCCCAAAGGCGACAGTAGATGGGTGCCTATCTATGCGGCCAGAGTAAGTCAGAATCCCATGCGGCCCGGGAGCCAAGGGCCATGGCCTATGCGGCCAAAGATCGCCATGCGACAAGAGCCAAACGGCCATGCAGCATACGGCCAGGGGGACAGGGGCCATGCGGCTAAAGTCAACCAAAGCCATGTGGCAAGGGGGACAGCCGCATGAAGACTGGAGTGCCTATACGGCCAAAAGGAGCCGCATGAAGACTGGAGTGCCTATGCGGCCAAAAATGTCACGCCCCAGAACCAGAATACTGGAGAGCGGGGGCAGACATAGCCAGCTACGTATAACGGAATGGAATCCACACCGCTATACGGTCACGGCTGTCTAGATATGTGAGGATTTCACTACAATTCATCAGTCTCTTAAGGTCATAAAATAGCCTATTGTCTCAATCTCAATCAACTAATAATAATCACAAGATATCAGATCACGAAATATACAATTGTAAGGCGTCCCAAACATTACATATCCAGATGATCATGAAGCTAGTCGTACAAAATGTAAGGACTAGCAAGAGTTTAAGTCATACATGATCAACCTCGAGTTGCCAATCATGCTTACAGTCCGTAGGCAGACAGTAAAAAATTGCAAACGAGCTAACACTTGCTCGGCGGCTAAACGCCTCAAAAGAATAGTTTTACAATAGAGTGGGAGAGCAAAACTAAACCCACTCGTTGCCCTGGTTACGCCTGGTGACCACCATCGGGCTGAAATGCAGGGAGATCCTTTGGTGCTGCTCCGGTATCTGGCCATACAAAACCAGCTGGGTCAGACCCCAGAAAGAGCAAGTGCCACAAAGGAGGCTTCACTTAAGAACTAAAACCAGCAATTAGCACAAGAGTATAATTACATAATAAAAGGCAGTAGTTTAAGAAAAAGTATGATGGGTAATTATAAAAGACAATCTTGTATAGAATTACTAAAAGACAGGACATATGGAAAGAAAGCATGACAGGATGATATACGATGAGATAACCATAGAACTATTCAGATAGCCAGGTTACAACCCGTAAACCAAACAAGGACCGGGGTTGTAACCCTTCGTCTGAACGGAACTTGGTTTCTCTCACCATTTATCGGCAAGATAAATATAAGAAATCCGGTCAAGTAACATTCTGGAGTGACAATCATTATAGTGACAATCTGGAGAGTACAAGGCATTAGAGTGACAATCTGGAGTGACAGTCATTATAGTGACAATCTGGAGTGACAATCATCCAATCATTCTAGTACAATCTTACAATTAATCAATTCTAGACAATACTACACTGGACTAGACTCCATCCAAGCAATCACGGCCAATCATTGCCTACGGCTTTCTACATTAACTAACTAGGGTTATCACAATCCTAGTTACTAGCAAGATGCAATGAGATGCTCCAAGTAGTCACAGGCCCTGCAGCTATCCAGGTTATCCAGGCAATCATTATAGTGACAATAAAGAGAATACCATGCATTAGAGTGGCAATAGAGTTCAATTATTTAAGTGACAATAAGAGTGCCCTACATGACAGTGGGCTGGAAATGTGTCCTACTCGTCGGCAGGCTACAAGTCCAAACATTTGCGGCCGGGATAACGGGATCGCCTGTAACTGGGGAACATCTCTTCATGTCTAGTGAATTATACTAGTCATTAACCTTAGTCCATTTCAGTAGGTACTCCTGACCGTGGTACTCAGGAGTCCCCTCCTAGACATGATGCAAGACAGGACTGGATTATTTGTACAAGCACAATCGCCCACGGTGTCAAGATCAATTATACAGGTCATGTCATGTCAGGTAGCCGTCGCAACAGCTATTCGAGAAATCATGTCAGGTTATCATGTCAGGTGTACTTTGTCAGGAGTGCGCCACGACGGGCCACTATCAGGTCATGCCAGGTTATCATGTCAGGAGTGCACCACTACGGGTCACTATCACGTCGTGTTCAATTATCAATTTCAAACATACAATGAATTCATGATTTTCAAGTTCAGGAAAAAAAAGGAGTAAGGATATAAAATGGGCGTAAAATATCTAATAAAATGTCAATATACAGAGCCATAGAAAAACCAAGCTAAAAGAATTAAGACCAAAACTCCAAGAACCAATGGGTCAAGCAAGGGGTCAGAGGGGGCAGCGTACGTAAAAGTCACGCACGCTCAAGAAGCAGCGTACATAAAAGTCACGCACGCTCAGAGAGCAGCGTACATAAAAGTCACGCACGCTCAGAGAAGCGTACGTAAAAGTCACGCACGCTCAGAGAGCAGCGTACATGAAAAGTCACGCACGCTCAGAGAGCAGCGTACGTAAAAGTCACGCACGCTACAGGAGCAGCATAGGTGAAAAGTCACGCACGCTGAGAGAGCAGCGTGGGTGAAAAGTCACGCACGCTACAGGAACAGCTTAGGTGAAAAGTCACGCACGCTGAGAGAGCAGCGTGGGTGAAAAGTCACGCACGCTACAGGAGCAGCATAGGTGAAAAGTCACGCACGCTGAGAGAGCAGCGTGGGTGAAAAGTCACGCACGCTCAAGGAAGACACGCTTCCAACAGGAAGCGTACCCAAGGCTGCGTGGCATAAGCTAAGAAGCTCTGCCACTGCTCACTGTCTTCTCCAAAGAGCAAGAACAGCAAGAACAGCAAGGATGAACCCAAACTTCAAATGCTCATAACTTGGTCAAAACAAGTCCGAATCCAAGTTTCCAAAGGTCGAAATTGGGTAGAAGGAAATTCCCAACCACATGGAACCATCAGAACTTGCAAATGAAGAAGTTAACTAGATCAAAACTTCAAAATTCCAAGAAAGCATTTCCTAGATCCAAAAACTCATGCACCAAAATGAAAATCTTCAAGTTCTAAAGTGGTTTAGAATCCTGCTAGGAAGCCATCAGAACCATCAAAATGAGTTCTCAAGTGAGAGCAAGATGCACTTGCCTATGGTGGTGTCGGTGGAAGAAGGAGAGGAAGGAAGAAGAAGAAGAAATAAATGAGAGTTAGGGAGGAGAGAGAAGGTTGGTGGCTGCTATTAAAGGAGAAGAGGGTGGTAGGTAGGAGTGGTTCATGCTAACCCAAACCAAGCCAAACCAATCCAAGCCCAACCCGAACCAAGCTAGGCCAAACCGAGCTAATGCAATGCCAGGATGGACCAGAAAATACTCAATAAACCAAGCTCCATTAATCAGAATTAATTCATAAATAAATGACAATTAAACCACAATGCTAAACATGAAATAAACCGTAATTAACTAATCAAGAAAAATAAAAAAAATACAGGTCAGAAATACGAACACGTATAAAATACGTATTACGAATTTCGGGGCTCTACATCCTACCCACCTTAAAAGAATTCCGTCCTCGGAATTTAATCAAGAGGCTAGAGGAGCAATGGCAAGCTACACTAATCACATGCAAGCTATAACTAGGCAGACAATCACTCATTCAAGCAAGGAATCGAAGGCATGAGGCATAAGAAGACATTATACCTCACGAGTCAAACAAGTTGGGATAACGTGATCGGATATCATCCTCACACTCCCACGTTTGACTCTCCCAAAGAGTGATGAACTCAAGCAACACGAACTAAACTGATAGTCTTGCGCTTGAGGTCTCTCTCATTGGTCAAACAGGGACACGGGCCTCTCCTCATACGAAAAGGTTAAAGGCTATTGGTACCAACCTTTTCGAATGATCTAGGACATGGCTCGGGTCCGAAATATACCGTTGTAATTAGGATACATGAAATACGTCATGCACCCCGCATAATGACGGTAGAAAAGCAAGATAAGAGGACACATATCCCTCTCGACCGATTCTGAACCTGAGCCTGGGCTAGGGCAAACTGCCGTGGGTTCTGCTGCTGAAAAGTCTGGGCCTGAGTCGGCAATAGCCTCGGGAACGGAAACTGCTGTTGCTGGTGAACTGGAGCTGGTACTGGTGCTGGTGTGGTCCCCTAACCGAGGGACTAGATACTGTCGATGCTGAATCAACTCTGAAAGGACAGGACCCTACCCTATGATCCGGTGCTCCACACAATAAACACAATCCCAACGCCTTGCGACATTCTGCTACCACGTGTCCAGGCTTCCCACAATAAGAACAGCCTGCGGCGGAAGACTGTGCTTGCTTCTGTTTCTGCTGAGGGTACGTCGGAGTTGAGTGCTGAACCGACGTAACTGAGGTTGCTTGCCTCGGAGTTCCAATAGTCAAAGCCCTAGCTGCCGGGGCTGGTGCTGAAGACTGATTCATCTGACTATGGGACCGCTTCCGACCTCCGGTCCTATCTACTATTCTCTGGGAGGTATACTCGTGCCTCCTTGCTGCTCGCAACACCGCATCATAGGTCTGATGCTCGAACTGTTCTACTGCCAATATAATCTCTAGGTGAAGTCCTTGCTGGAACCTCTGCGCTCTGTCAAACTCGGTTGCCACCAAGGTGGGAGCAAACCGACTGAGTCTGGAAAACTCGGCCGCATATCCGTCGACCGTCCTTCCCATCTGCTTAAGATTACTGAACCTGGTCTGCAAGTCATATCGAACCACTGCATCATAATACTTGGTCTGGAACTTTTCGCTGAATACTGCCCAGGGGACAGGTGTGGCCAATCCCACTACTTGTGTGGCCCACCAACTGCGGGCTAGATCCAATAACTGTAGGCGCACCACAGCCACCTTCTCGTCTTCTGGAGTCTTCGCGGCTTCGAGAATCACCTCTATATCTTGTAGCCAAGCATCGGCAGCAATGGCATTCTCGCTGCCATCGAAGAATGGAGGGTTCAGGCGCTTGAAACTGTTGACCGCACTGTTCCCTCGGGGTCCACTTCTATTCAGAGCATCTTCCACTGCCTGGTGCAAGGCATCGCCTCTACGATCTTGGGAAGCTAACAATGATCTGATGATACCCACCAAAGTGCCATCATCAGGATCTGCAGGCTGGACTGGCTGAACTGGCGGCTCTCCTTCAGTAGGTACGACTCGGGAGGCTGCTCCTGAGTGTTGGGCCTGATCTTCTGGTTGCTGCTGGTCCACGGGAGGTGATCTGCCTTGCTGATCGGCAGGTCCAGGTTCAATGCCGCTGAAGAAGACGACATGGGAACAATAAGGAAGGACCAGGACAGATCAACGATTACAAGCATGTGATCAGGACAAGAATTTCAGGAATCAAGAGGATACGAGCAAAGATCAAGGGCGAGTACTGATTGAGACATCTATTCGGTAAACCCTCACACATCTTGATTTAACAAGACCTGCATGGGCCACCATTTAAACCATGTCACGCCCCAGAACCAGAATACTGGAGAGCGGGGGCAGACATAGCCAGCTACGTATAACGGAATAGAATCCACACCGCTATACGGTCACGGCTGTCTAGATATGTGAGGGTTTCACTACAATCCATCAGTCTCTTAAGGTCATAAAATAGCCTATTGTCTCAATCTCAATCAACTAATAATAATCACAAGATATCAGATCACGAAATATACAATTGTAAGGCGTCCCAAACATTACATATCCAGATGATCATGAAGCTAGTCGTACAAAATGTAAGGACTAGCAAGAGTTTAAGTCATACATGATCAACCTCGAGTTGCCAATCATGCTTACAGCCCGTAGGCAGACAGTAAATAAAGTTGCAAACGAGCTAACACTTGCTCGGCGGCTAAACGCCTCAAAAGAATAGTTTTACAATAGAGTGGGAGAGCAAAACTAAACCCACTCGTTGCCCTGGTTACGCCTGGTGACCACCATCGGGCTGAAATACAGGGAGATCCTTTGGTGCTGCCGGTATCTGGCCATACAAAACCAGCTGGGTCAGACCCCAGAAAGAGCAAGTGCCACAAAGGAGGCTTCACTTAAGAACTAAAACCAGCAATTAGCACAAGAGTATAATTACATAATAAAAGGCAGTAGTTTAAGAAAAAGTATGACGGGTAATTATAAAAGACAATCTTGTATAGAATCACTAAAAGACAGGACATATGGAAAGAAAGCATGACAGGATGATATACGATGAGATAACCATGGGACTATTCAGATAGCCAGGTTACAACCCGTAAACCAAACAAGGACCGGGGTTGTAACCCTTCATCTGAACGGAACTTGGTTTCTCTCACCATTTATCGGCAAGATAATATAAGAAATCCGGTCAAGTAACATTCTGGAGTGATAATCATTATAGTGACAATCTGGAGAGTACAAGGCATTAGAGTGACAATCTGGAGTGACAGTCATTATAGTGACAATCTGGAGTGACAATCATCCAATCATTCTAGTATAATCTTACAATTAATCAATTCTAGACAATACTACACTGGACTAGACTCTATCCAAGCAATCACGGCCAATCATTGCCTACGGCTTTCTACATTAACTAACTAGGGTTATCACAATCCTAGTTACTAGCAAGATGCAATGAGATGCTCCAAGTAGTCACAGGCCCTGTAGCTATCCAGGTTATCCAGGCAATCATTATAGTGACAATAAAAAGAATACCATGTATTAGAGTGGCAATAGAGTTCAATTATTTAAGTGACAATCAAGAGTGCCCCACATGACAGTGGGCTGGAAATGTGCCCTACTCGTCGGCAGGCTACAAGTCCAAACATTTGCGGCCGGAATAACGGGATCGCCTGTAACTGGGGAACATCTCTTCATGTCTAGTGAATTATACTAGTCATTAACCTTAGTCCATTTCAGTAGGTACTCCTGACCGTGGTACTCAGGAGTCCCCTCCTAGACATGATGCAAGACAGGACTGGATTATTTGTACAAGCACAATCGCCCACGGTGTCAAGATCAATTATATAGGTCATGTCATGTCAGGTAGCCGTCGCAACAGCTATTCGAGAAATCATGTCAGGTTATCATGTCAGGTGTACTTTGTCAGGAGTGCGCCACGACGGGCCACTATCAGGTCATGCCAGGTTATCATGTCAGGAGTGCACCACTACGGGTCACTATCACGTCGTGTTCAATTATCAATTTCAAACATACAATGAATTCATGATTTTCAAGTTCAGGAAAAAAAGGCGTAAGGATATAAAATGGGCGTAAAATATCTAATAAAATGTCAATATACAGAGCCATAGAAAAACCAAGCTAAAAGAATTAAGACCAAAACTCCAAGAACCAATGGGTCAAGCAAGGGGTCAGGGGGGGCAGCGTACGTAAAAGTCACGCACGCTCAAGGAAGCAGCGTATATAAAAGTCACGCACGCTCAGAGAGCAGCGTACATGAAAAGTCACGCACGCTCAGAGCAGCGTACGTAAAAGTCACGCACGCTCAGAGAGCAGCGTACATGAAAAGTCACGCACGCTCAGAGAGCAGCGTACGTAAAAGTCACGCACGCTACAGGAGCAGCATAGGTGAAAAGTCACGCACGCTGAGAGAGCAGCGTGGGTGAAAAGTCAAGCACGCTCAAGGAAGACACGCTTCCAACAAGAAGCGTACCCAAGGCTGCGTGGCATAAGCTAAGAAGCTCTGCCACTGCTCACTGTCTTCTCCAAAGAGCAAGAACAGCAAGAACAGCAAGGATGAACCCAAACTTCAAATGCTCATAACTTGGTCAAAACAAGTCCGAATCCAAGTTTCCAAAGGTCGAAATTGGGTAGAAGGAAATTCCCAACCACATGGAACCATCAGAACTTGCAAATGAAGAAGTTAACTAGATCAAAACTTCAAAATTCCAAGAAAGCATTTCCTAGATCTACAAAAACTCATGCACCAAAATGAAAATCTTCAAGTTCTAAAGTGGTTTAGAATCCTGCTAGGAAGCCATCAGAACCATCAAAATGAGTTCTCAAGTGAGAGCAAGATGCACTTGTCTATGGTGGTGTCGGTGGAAGAAGGAGAGGAAGGAAGAAGAAGAAGAAATAAATGAGAGTTAGGGAGGAGAGAGAAGGTTGGTGGCTGCTATTAAAGGAGAAGAGGGTGGTAGGTAGGAGTGGTTCATGCTAACCCAAACCAAGCCAAACCAATCCAAGCCCAACCCGAACCAAGCTAGGCCAAACCGAGCTAATGCAATGCCAGGATGGACCAGAAAATACTCAATAAACCAAGCTCCATTAATCAGAATTAATTCATGAATAATAAATGACAATTAAACCACAATGCTAAACATAAAATAAACCATAATTAACTAATCAAGAAAAATAAAAAAAATACAGGTCAGAAATACGAACACGTATAAAATACGTATTACAAATTTCGGGGCTCTACAAAAAGGAGCCGCATGAAGACTAGAGTGCCTATACGGCCAAAAAGGAGCCGCATGAAGACTGGAGTGCCTATGCGGCCAAAAAGGAGCCGCATGAAGACTGGAGTGCCTATGCGGCCAAAAAGGAGCCGCATGAAAATTGGAGTGCCTATGCGGCAGGCACTGTTCTTCTTCTCCAACTTTTCCGAGAGAAGAACCTAGGAAGTTTGGGGTTCCCAAACTTCCCAATCTAACAATCCAAGCCAAATTTGGACTTCCATAGGTCAAAATAGGGTAGAATAAAATTCTCTACAACATAGAACAACTAGATTTTGAAAACAAAGAAGTTTGATAGGTCAAAACCAAGAAAAATCGAAAGTAACATAAACTTAGATCTACAAACATACACCCATGAAAACCAAAAACTCCAAGTTCTACAGAGACTTAAAATCAAGTAAGAAAGAGAATGAAACAATAATACTTGAGATCCATCATGAAGCAAGTTGTACTTGCCTAAGCTTTCTAGGTTGGTAGGAGAGTAATGGAGGATGAAGAAGAAGTAAATGAGGTAATGAAGAGAGAGAAAAGTAAAGGGGTATAAATATCAAGCCAAGTCCAAATCTCCACCACCCATTCCTTCCTACAAGATCTAGGCCATCCACCCCTGATCATGATGAACCAAGCTAAGCCAAGTTGGTTCAACATGAACAAAATAAACCAAGGGCTTAAGCAAAAGCAGAAAATAAAATACGAAAAAATTAATTAGCATGAAATTACAGAATAAATGTATGATAAGCATTCAATAAATACCTTCAAGCAGTACATGTATAAAAATACATATTCTGGAAACGGGGAGTGACAACTTAACATAGCCAACGGGAGGTTTTTGTGTAACCTATGACTACATATAACCAAAGAAGATATGCAAAATAACTACCTAGATATATACAAAGAAAATGTGCTTCATCAAATTTCCCACCCTCATCTCCTTAATTTTTCTATGTGATAGACAATATCTTGTAAGTTATATCGTATGTGATAAAAAAAGATTTCATTATAGACATCATATAACAAAAGTTATCTCCAATGCAAATATATTGTTAAATTTTTTTCCCACAAGTGGCAATTAAATTTAAGGGTTAGTTAGATTTTGAGTCACATAAATATTAGAAAATTAGTGTTTAGATCCTGAAGATGTCTAGCTTAGGATTTGAGTCATGAGATGAGAGTTGACCCGTGTTGATCATCCAAATATGTTAAAAAATATTTTTATGGTTAAATCGACTTGGGATTCCACAAACTTCTTCTCCTTATTGAATCTGAATTCAATTTATTTATTAACATATTTTGAATGGTTTACACGGTCAATCGTCATCTCAGGATCCAAATCTAAGCTGGATATCTTCATGATCCATACGCTAATTTCTAAATTTTTTTGGATCCAAAGTCTAATTAACCTTATGTTTAATCAAATTCAATATTATTTAGTAGTTTAATGTAGAATATATTATTGTAAAATATTGACATGGCTGTGAATGTCTAGTATTAGATGTTTTGCTTCACATTGTCTTCTGGAAGCAGGATGGTGAGCAAGAAAAGAGTTATATAAGACTCTTGTATTGGATAGCAGTTATTTTAGGACGATGATGAGCCTGGTCTGTGCGATACGGGACATTCACAATGTCGAAGGACTGAAAAAATGGCCAGGATCTGAGCTGACGTGGGACAGAATGAGGCGTCCCGTGCATGAAAACTCAACGGCTAGGGGCGTCGCGCAGACGGTCGAGGACTGGCATCATTCTATCACGGATATAAACGATGGAACGGGTGGCTGGACGGCATCGGCTGTCGTAGGCGTCGTGAAGACGTCGGGGGCACCTTCGGCGTCGTGGGCAAAACGAGATGTTGAGTTGCCGGCGTCGGAAGACGTCGGCCGTCCCATGAGGCTCGGGAGCGCACGGAGTGCGCGAGGCGTACGTATGGGACGATGATGAAAAAGCCAATACGGATAAGATCCGTACGAAGAGTCCGAAGCGCCATGACGACCGACTAAAAATCGTATGCGGGAAGACACACGATTTAACTGAGCCCACACGTGCTTGATTAAAAAAAAGAAAAAGAAAAAGAAAAAAGATAGCAGTTATTTTTGGAAAATAATAATACATATATGTCATATACAGCACCAATTTTCAAGACTATCATATTAGCATCGAAGATGCTTTGAGTTGCTGCAAAACAACACTATATGTCCATTTTATATGATGCTATCCTTAAATTTTAATTAAGTGTATTTTTGCTCCCTCTGAAGATTTTAGTGTACTTTTGTTCTCTTTAAAAAAATATTCACTGTTAACAGATTACCCTTTTGCAATAAACAACAATGGACTACATGTCCAATATACTAAGTAGATAACCAAAAATCTTATTTATCTTCCAAAAAAATTAGATAAGGTCATCTTCCATTATGTGACATATGACATAGCTGCTGACATGACAACTGGCTGGCAAACTTTAACATTAAAATTAACATTAACATTAATATTAAAATTAGTATTAAATAAACATTAACATTAAATGAACATTAATATTAATATTAGTTTTAACATCAACATTAATATTAAAATTAGCATTAACATTACCAATAATTTTTTTGGGAATTAATTTTTTGGATTAAAATTTGCCATGTCAGTTGCAATGTCAGCTACTACGTCGATCAGATGCCACATAATGGAAGATGGCATCACCCAAAAAAATTTTGGAAGACAAATAACATAGTTGTGCATATTGTGTTCACCAAGAAATTAAACAAGTTATTGCTACACGAAAGAAATAGATATTAGAACATTGATAAAAACACAATATATAATATATATATATATATATATATATATATATATATATATATATATATATATATATATATATATCCTCCAACCCACACACATTATTGGGAGACTCGAATCCTGCCGGCCTCTTCAGGAAAAATAAGGCCACAACAAGTATGATCCTCATCTCCTCCAGGTTCCATGCAGCTTGGTTCCTTCATCTCCAATACCATCTTGTGATATTGTTAAAGTATTACTTCCGCCTCTGGCCCTCCATTAGTAGTAGTAGCAAGCATTGCAGCCTCCCTGTCCAGGTACCAAAGGCCATCGCGCCTGATGTCAGCCCCAAGCCTCTTCTCCGTGTCACTTCTCCTGAAAAGAACACATATCTCGACCAAAAAGAACAGTGCAATTCAATTGGTTAATGAGAGAGCTAACAGAAAGTAAGTTGACCGAAAATGAAGGAACATGCAATACAGATGACAAGGTAACAGATAAAGTACAATGGACCGAGCCAGTACCCTTGATGGGTTGGGATGTCCCATCAGCAGTCTGAATTGTCTCGAGATGCATATACTTGCTTGGATAATATAATGCAAACTCACTAGATGCATCTGTGATATGCCTATACCCGAGTCTATGATCCAACAAGCATGAGATTTAGTGGATGCAAGTACTTGAACCAAAATACCTTTGCTCGTATGAGCGTAACCAAAAAACTTACCAAGGTAGGTAGTGTCATAAAGATCCTGAGTGGTGTGTCCCTTACCCTTAGACTTTTCAGCATGACGCTTGAACTGACGTAGTTCCTCCAGCTCTGTCATCTCAGCTTCAATTGTCTTAGTAGAGGTCTGGGACTCCTCTGCCACAGCTAGGTGAGCAGCTCCTCGGCCGCCCCCTGTCTCCTTGACCTGTACGTCCTCCTCTCTGTAATGCCCCGCTTTGCACGGTGTATTATGATGAGTCGTTGACTCAAAGAGTTTTATTGACCCGATGAAGTATCGATGCGAAACGATGCAAGAGTTACGTTGGCCAAAGAAAAGCTTTGAGTCGATTCGAATCTATGAATCGAATCGATGCAAAGGATAAGTCTCGTTTGAGCAAGTGTTGATTTTAGTTGATCTGGTGTGCAGGCTATGCTTCTACGCTGGACGATAAAAGGTCGGCATTTTGCCTTATTCAGTAAAGTGTCCGCGAAACCAAATAGTGGCCTTACAACGGATTGTGGCATGGGCACGATAGGCCAAATCAACCGAGTAGTTCAAAGGAATGGCTAAGTCCGAGAGTTAGCTATGCGGCCAAGTTATGGAAGCGAGCGGCATCAACTCGGCAGAACGACAAGGCGTATCGCTTAAGGTGGGTGGGTTCTTGACTCTCTCTCCCTATTCCTTCACGTCTAAAAAATATATCCCTGTATGCGTATGTTGCTGCCAAGTTAGCGAGCGTGGCTCCAACGATTAAAGGTCTTAGTATGTATTGAACATTAAGATAGAACAATGAACAATTGAATAAGCGACGTGCATCAAGTGTACGGGTCGCGGTAGGGCGGTGATGGTAGAACATTGAAAGGCAATATCGAGATGTGCATCACGTGCACGACTCCGAGAACATTGAACACTAGGTCTAGAACATGGATTATGGCATTAAGCGTGCCCTCGTGCATGAAATCTACGAAATGACTAAGTAACGACAGAACTAGGCTATGTGAATAACTTATGAATGGAACGCGTTGAATATAAGTACGAGAAGTCTAAGCCGTTGGGCGTCGTGCATCAATACGGATGTGTTGGGGCATAATGTCGTCGAAACTTGAGATAGAGATTGGGGATTATGTTTATGGAATATGAGATTGGTTGGAATGATATGACTTTTTGCTATGGCGCGTATTGTATGGTAGACTCGGATGGCCCGTGCACGGGTACGGCTTCCCTCGGACGGTTACGACCGGGACATTGGGACCGTTCGGCCTAGGAGGAATTATGTATGGTATTTATGGTGCACATTATTCGGACGGTTTGCGACCGGCCAGTGTTATGATAAGCTATGATATCAGTAAGTTTGGGATCCTTCAGATATTGGGCTAGCAACCCGTATTGAAGCGATTATAGGCTTACACATAAGGATGCCAAGTCTATTACGGTACAAAACACCATGACCTTCATATAGATAGGGCCGGTGGGCTGAGATTAGAGTTGGGTGCAGGCGCAGGACCTGCGACCCTTATGCATTGTCTAAGTTTATGATTGGTTGGTTACGTGAACTGTATGATTTCTTATGTAAAGTTCTAACCATTGCAGGCTAGGCAAAATGGGACGGAGATGAGCATGATCACTATATTTATGTTCATATTATGTCTAACTGTATCTGCCGCAGGGACATGATATCTGACACATGCATGATAAGGTGCTATGTTTAAGTATTGCCATAAAACTGATCCTAAGGCTAAATAGAAAGATCACAAATTAAGATGCATGTTTCACTAAATATATTTAGTGTTTGGTTTGGGTGCGAGCGGGTCTTGATCAGTGCGAAGCGAGGACGAAAGCACTAATCCTCCACTAGTCTGCTTGCAGGTTCAGGTTATGATCGGCTCAGGGCGGAGCTTGGCTTGGACGCGCTGAGGCATAGAGTCCTTAGCGTTTCAAGAGGAGCTACCGCATAGGCGTTCGGACTTGCGACATGGAATGTTCGGCCGAAGACTACTTGTTGGCTATAAAGAGACATAATGTATGGAACAATATAATCCTTTGTGAGCTAGAGAGATCATGAGCATTGTAGCCAATTGGCATATTGAGTTGGACTATTCAAGCCTTTATAACCTTCTGTTCATTATGAATAAAAGAGATTCTTATTGTATACTCTATTTTCTTTCGCTGCTTATGTTATCAATTTGAGATAAACACTATGTGAACCTGTTATCTTTCCTTGTACGAGCGCAACTCCAGGCTCGTGCGGTATCATGCCCCAGCGAGGACGATGATTCGGGTGAAATCTAGCGAGGATGAGCGATTTTTCGGATTAAAACGTGACAAGTTGGTATCAGAGCGGTTCCATCCTCTGGACCGTAAACGAATCTCTTTGACCCTCAGTTGCTTCGCTATCGAAATCAGTTGACTCTAAGTTGTTTTCGTAACCGCATGGCTCATAGATCTGCTCAACGCTACATTGGATGTTCCATACAATAAGTCTATATTAAGTACGTACGTCTGCCACAAGTATGTCGTGACTATCGCTATCTTCGGGTGCCATCGGAGAATATTGGTTGCACAAAGTGCAACAAATTATGGAATGGTGGTCGCACAAATGCAACGAATATGGTGATGTTGGTTGCATGAAGTACAATGAGATACGTATTGTTGGTCGCATGAAGTGCGAAGAGATACGTATTGCTGGTTGCACAAAGTGCAACGAATCGAGATATGAGGCGATGCGTGTTATATGGCTATACGAATGGTTATGTGTTATTGGTTGCACGGAGTGCAGCAATTCGTGAATCGTTCGTTGCATCAGTGCAACGAGTCGACATGGTATGATACATGTTGTATGGCTATGCGGATGGATAGCGATAGGTTAAGCGAGATTGAGTAATGACCTTAAGTATCGAGAGTAAATTGTTGCACGAATTGTAACGAGTAAGATTGGAAGATCGCGGATGCGATAGTAATAAGTCGAGTTGGTCGCTAAGTTGAGTTTGAGTAGGCAAACGTTTATGTTGGCCGAATGTCGTATTGAGCTTTGAATAAGCGAATATTGCGTATGTGATCGATATGATCGCCAAGGTACTGTTAGATTGAATGTATGTCAAACTTGAACGAACGACTGTGTATGTTGGTCTAGTTGTTGTACCAATTCGAGTAAGCGAACGCTAGAGCTGGGATCGAAAAGGATTGCCACGGGATAGTTAACTTGAAATAGACATCGGACATATACGGAGTGCAATATCGAGTAATGACTTGATTTTGGGTGGTATATGCAATAACACTTGTGCGATCAGTGAAGTAAGCACTGTATCGATAACGATAGGCTCGATTCCTGAGTGGTATATACAATACCACTTAGCGATAGCTATGTTAAGCCGTTTGGTGACTTGCAATAGATTGCGTTAAGACGATTGTATCGGTTATGATAGGTTTGTCCGCAACGGATGGAGTAGTACCGAGACTCGAGTGGGAATGACTTAGTAGAAGTCGATGCAAGTATACTTCGATGAATTGAGTTGAATGATTATGTACGAAGTCGTATCCATGGGTGATACGTCGAACGAGGATTCGTTAGGTATGAGTCGAACGATAGGCTGAGCAAAACGAAGGAATATTGCATTGAGAAAATAGTCGACCCGGTTGAATTTACATTGAGTTAGTACGAAGACATATTCAGAATGAGTTGAGTAGGTACGAGGAAATCGTACGAACGAATTTGAGTTAGCGCGATGGGTCGGTAGCACGATTGGAAGTACGAGTTAGGGATATGAGAATGAATATGTGAATTGGAAATTGTGTCACAATTATGGTAGTTAGTTATAACAGAATTGATCTTGATGTGTGCAAGACTTGATTTGTATTCGAGTTCGGATAATAGCAGTGATTGCAATGAATTGGAGCTTATGAGAGAAGAAGATGTTCAAGATGCATGTCGACGATGGTATTGAGGCGTATCAAAGACGATATGCAATAACTCGGGGATACTCTGATCGAATGAATGAAAATTATGTTGAGCATTATTGTTGGATGAATAAGATGCAAGCTAAATTGATGGCAGTTTGGATGATAACGGTAAGAGTGCTTCAGAGAATTTGAGAGTGGGTAGATGTTGCTCGAATGAAAATGAAAGGATCTTGATTGTTTCGAGGATAACCACAATATTGACATTCTTGTCTTATACGAGTGCAACTCCAGCATCGCACATGCGTCACGCCAAATTAGGGCGATCATTCCGCGTGAGCGCTGGTATGGTGATTCATACAGCAGGAATGATCAAACTTACAAGGCATGGCAAAATCGAATTTGACTTGTGGTTTGATGCAAAAGTTGTTCGAGGATGGTTTTGATGAGTAAGGAATGTGTCAAACTATGATCACGAATAGGTAAACTCGGACTTGAGGCGAGTAGATGTCATATGACTAGCAAAGATAGTCGACGGTAATACGTGAGTGATTCGAGTAGTAACGGCATGCAATGTGCATAAGTGATTCGAGTAGTTAACGGCGCATCAGTTGCGGGGGGGGGGAGGGTAGATAAATTATGGATTGGTGAACTATGTCGGGTTGGATAAAGTTTTATAAAAATTGTCGAGAATTAATTTGGCTCCGCGATAGGTTATAGCATGGTTCGTAATAACAGTCCTTCGTTGATAATCTTCAATTATCGAGCGTAGTTTCGGGGCAGATAACCCTAGAAGACTTGACCGCCAAATCAAGTGAATGTTGAAGTCCCATAGGATGACCCAATGAAGTCGCGTAAGAAGTTTCGTCGAGGATGGAGGATGATATGGTACATGTTGAGGATAAGTCTAAGCGATCGAGTATCGTGTTTCGAAAGTTAGCGAGTAGTCTTCGACGAGATCGATATGGTTAGAAAATTTATGATCGATCAAATGGGTACGTAGATAGACTTGATTGGTTGATGATCGAGGAGATATTGAGGAACGTGCCTAGCATAGTGATGCGGTAAGGCGATTGTAAGGATTCTGCAATGTGCGAGAGCGACGAATAATAGAATGACCCTAAGAGTTGTATCGTAGATCGATTTGAGTAACAGTTAGGCTATGTGTGTTGAGCGCACGATCTATGTTATGGAATGAACTAGTCAGGATTGATTCAAAATTGAGTAAAGGATTCGTACTCGGTCGAGAATCAGGGATGAGCGTATCATAAGAGACCTTGGGTCGGAAAGATTGTTGCCTTTGAGCATTGTAGAATCAAGTGGACCTCTTGTGTCGGAAGAGATTAAGCATGATGTCTGGATAAGTTACCTAGCGGGGGTAGCCCAGACGCGATGTGTAGGTAGTTCGAGAACGTAGATCGTGTTGGAATAGTTGTATGCAAGACTTGGTACAAATGGTAGGCAAAGAAATTTAAGACATGTTGGACTTAGTCCATGTCATTGCGGCCAAGTGTTATGAACGACTAGATGAAAGATTTGAGTGGTGCGAGAGATAGGAAACGATTGGACGAATAGGCGTTGCGGAGAATTGTTATGATCGGATGCGCAATGACTTAATGCAATACGGGTGATAGATGGCCGTCGAAAAACTTATGAGATCGAAGTTATGGTTTGGATCAAGTTATATGCGAAGATGTTTGCAAGCAGGACTCTAGGAATATGTGCTAAGGTCTGACAAAGTCGAGTATAAAATGATTGGTGCTTGAGGATTTAAGTGGAACCTGTTAATTGTCCCGATATCCTACAACTGAGCTTGGCTGAAATGCATATATTGGTGGGACACATAAAATATGTGTATGATCCAAACTAAGTTGTATGATTCCAATGGTAGTAGCACGAGATCGTGAAACGATCTAGCGAGACACTTGGATTAAGTGTTGGTTTCGGTTCGAGGATGAACCTTGTTTTGAGTGGTATATTATGTAATGCTCCGCTCCGTACGGGCATTATGATGAGTCGTTGACTCGAAGAGTTTCGTTGACCCGATGAAGTATCGATGCAAAACGATGCAAGAGTTACGTTGGCCAAAGGAAAGCTTTGAGTCGATTAGAATCTATGAATCGAATCGATGCAAAGGATAAGTCTCGTTTGAGCAAGTGCTGATTTTAGTTGATCTGGTGTGCAGGCTATGCTTCTACACTGGACGATAAGGGTTGGTATTTTGCCTTATTTAGTAAAGTGTTCGCGAAACCAAATAGTGGCCTTACAACGGATTGTGGCATGGGCGCGATAGGCAAAATCAATCGAGTAGTTCAAAAGAATGGCTAAGTCCGAGAGTTAGCTATGTGACCAAGTTAGGAAGTGAGCTGCATCAACTCGGCAGAACGACAAGACGTATCGGCTTAAGGTGGGAGGGTTCTTGACTCTCTCTCCTATTCCTTCACGTCTAATAAAATATATCATTGTATGCGTATGTTGCTGCCAAGTTAGCGAGTGTGGCTCCAACGGTTAAAGGTCTAGTATGTATTGAACATTAAGATAGAACATTGAACAATTGAATAAGCGACGTGCATCAAGTATACGGGTCGCGGTAGGACGGTGATGGTAGAACATTGAAAGGCAATATCGAGATGTGCATCACGTGCACGATTCTGAGAACATTGAACACTAGGTCTAGAACATGGATTATGGCATTAAGCGTGCCCTCGTGCACAAAATCTACAAAATAACTAAGTAACAACGGAACTAGGCTATGTGAATAACTTATGAATGGAACGCGTTGAATATAAGTACGAGAAGTCTAAGCCGTTGGAC
>JANAVB010008599.1:12162966-12301400 GCA_029216955.1 Iris pallida
GTTTTGTGAGGTATACATTGTACACAATTTTTATGCAGCATATAGTCATGCTGTAGCATTAAAAGGTGGTAGTGTGACATCACTTTGTAGGCAAACACTGTACATTTCCTTGTATGATATATGACGTGTACTGATCTTGTCATATTTACTTAAGATATGAGATACAAACATGTTTTTTATGCTTATCACAGAGACGTTATTAATGCTATATTTTTTTTTTTTCATGAATTATTCATAAATTTGTTGCTTTATGTAGTTTTTGTAATTTTAAGCAAGTTCATGCATTTATACTTGTTGGAGTGCTTTTTTTTCCTTTTAAATTAGGCATATTGTCATACTTATGGTTGAAATCTGCCATCATATCATATTTATGGTGAACTTGGTTGCATGGAGATGATATCGATCGGGAATAGGATATGGGTCGGGAATACTTCATTTCTGGAAAAGATAGTATATGTGCACGACATGTTTACTATTATATACACACATGAGCATGCATATACATGAATATTATGCACATTATATGTCTAAGTAATCTTTAGATAGTGACTATGTTCTAAAATTTTCTAGAAAGGAAGCACTGTAAAAGAAATTATGCTTTCTCATATGTCAATTATTTTTGGCGTGAGCATAAAAATCCCAAATCACTTTTTAAGTTTTAACGATTTCTTGGGAGCCTCTGGGAACTAGACATGAGAAGACCATGTCAGGCATGTGTTCAGGAAGTATCGTGTAGGATAGTTGTCGGAGCAAACCTAGATGGTATATACACATGGGATAATTGTTTTTTCTTCTTTTCCCTTATGTTCTGGTTGAAGCTATTTAAAGCATTTTCATATATTGTGTAGACAATTATATAGTTGTAGAAGTAAAGCAATTTACTCATCTGTGAGCTTGTGACGTGTTTTCACTGAGGCTGACATGAATCCAGGTACCTTTTAACGCCACTTAACTCTTTTCCCAAATTGGTGAACCTTTGCCTGATTTTCTTTTCTTTGTTTTTTCTGTATCACATTTCCTCTACTTAGACGTTATTGCTGATATAGTAACTTTAAGAAATGCTGACATGATAAAATTGGAACAGTTAGAATAGCATCTATTAATATAACCGAAAATATTGTTAAAATACTCCTATGACAAGTAGTTTTTTGAAAATGTTCGAAAACATTAGGAAAGTAACAAATATTTATCTGCTTTGAATTATGATTGATATTATGTAGATTACCTATACCATTTGGTGTTGGTCATGAGTGTTGGCTGTCTGTGTATTCCCTGTTTTCCATATCTTCCTATAGTAAATCGTGGAATGTAATAGCATAACCATAGATTTTAATAGTTTCTGTTTAACTGGTGAATCGTAGGATTTTGAGAAAAAGGATCCTAAATATTAATGGGACGTCGTGAAGGTTTAGAATCTTAGTGGTAGTGTCAATTTTGGCACCTCATCTAGTACTTTAGCTTTGGCACACTCAGTGAATTTGGTCTGCTTCAGTTTCATAAGGCGCTTGGTTCTAACCACTTTGCTAAGGACACCCTTGCTCCTACCAAAAGATTTTGTATGAAAAGAATAACATATGAAGGATCTCTTTCTTCATGTTAATGGAACTTGTGATTGCGGAAGTAAACTCTTTACATCCAGTTCAGATTGCAAATATCTTCACACCCATTGTTGGATACCCACTAGTTGTTTGTGGAAAAACCCTAGTTAAAAGACATGAAAGGAATTTCTGGTAATCGGTCCAAGCCACTTTTGATGATATAACTGCTCTGAAAGCCCTAAAGTTAGGCATCCATTTGTTAACAATCAAGTAATGGCCTATCACCATATATTGTCCATCTTTAGGTCATGATTGTAGTCCGACTTACTACATAAGCGAACTACGAAACAACCATGTTGTAAATCAATCATATGAGACTCAAATATCAGCTCCTATAGAGTGTGCTCTACGAGACTTTGTAGAGAGAGAGAGATTTGCACAAATTTTGATTATAAGCCTCTGTCGTGATGGTCACAATACAGCTTGTTGCTTTTCTCATGAAATCTCCACATGGCCAGAGACTGTCAGGAGCAACACTACCTTGTCTATCTTCTACCCATCTCAACTTCGTCCTCTTCCTCATCCTTGCCTTAATTTCATCTTCATAGAAAGAAGGCGCACTGAGTAGCGCTTCCTGTACCGCTTTGAGTAACAGAGATCCTCCCTGAAATCAAGAGCTCTATCCACTCGAATGAACTCCATCATCATCTCCACATCATCACTGTTCACAGCACAGCAGTAGATGTAGGTGGGTTTGATAATGATTATTTTGCCTGCTTATGCTTATTTTTTAAAAGCCGCAGCAAAAGTTGTTTGGTAATAGCAATTTCTGCTGCTTTTTTTGGTAAGCAAGTTCTTCTTGGAACATCTTTGGAAAGCAGGGGAGGCTGCTTTCCGAAGTTGTTTCTTCTTTTGAAAGGCTAACAGTACCAAACCAGGATGTAGTAGTCTCCGTTATCCATCTTTCTGTTGCTTTTCTTGTGCTACCTACAAAGCTGGTCATCTTCCTCCAAAATGGTTGGTGGAGGCTAAAGGATATTATTGGTGCTCATAAAAAGTGTTTCAAGTGAAACTGGCTCCAAATCCACTGGGACTTTCCTTAAACAACTGGGCATCCAATAATGGGTATGAAATAGGAATGTTTGGAATCTCAATTGGACGCATAGAGTTTAGTTCTCAGCCAAAAGTTTCATTTACAAGCACATGAAGAGACAAAAACAACAGCCCCACAACCAATGAAGAGAGACATTTACAAGCACATATGATTCACCTTGGTGGAGTTCTATATCGAACAATCTATGCTTTGAGGAGATGCTTGAGAGAGTCTTCAACTGAGTTGCTGGAGGAAAGAATAAGGTTGCATTTTCCTGAGGTGAATTACAATCTAGAGAGCACTTCTTGAATAGCTTACCATTACATCTCTATCTGCTATTGAAGTTACTGAGATTTTATGAAAGACTATGCAAAGATGTTTTTTTTCATGGGAGGAGTGGATGTGATCCTATCATTGGATCTTTGTATCAAAAACTATGATGCATGTTTTGTACGCTTCTAGATATATCTCTATCTTGTACTAAAATTCTAAGATTGTATGGAGAGCAGAAACAATTTATTTCAATGGACAATATGCATTATCATCATTTCTTGTCCCTTAGCCTATTACTGAGGGGATTGGGAACAAGAAGATTGGTCAAGGTAGGCAAAAGTTTAAAAATTGTGCGATGGAGAACAATGACAAAATACACTTTGGTTGTGTTATTTCCCAAAATTACGATACTTACAAGGGAATTCTAATACATAGATCAACAACCACTGAAATGTTCAGATTGAGTAGGAAATTTCTGAAATAAAAGATACATTCACATTGAATACATTAGAATAATTGCCTAAGGAGATGAGTGATGTGAGTAAGAAGAAAATGATCATCTAATATTAGATGAAAGTGCTATGACTCAACCAGAGCCATTCATTAGTGTAGTTTTAAGTGAAAGTTGATTACATCCACTTCAATAAGAGAAGAGGGGTGGGGGGGGGGGGGGGGGGGGGGGGTGCTTGAATGAAAGGAGAGAATAGCAGGAAAGAAATTCTAAATGAAGGTTGTGGTAATTCCAGAGGAAGCAGATAGACTTGCTTGGATGACCAATTGTGGCAAAGTTACTTCATGATGTGGTCAACTCATTTCGATATGTACTCGATGCATGTTGGATAGTTACATTGCTTACTGGGAAGTATTCATTTTGGGTACATTCCAGACAATGATCAAATGTGTTGATCTATTGCAGCCATGTTTTTGCACATATGTTACCTAAACAATTTGATTACATGCTTCTGTTAACAATTAAATTGTCTGAAATGCCTGTTTGGTAGCAACTACTCGACCATCTTGCTGCTCTTAATTAACCACCTGGTTAGTCCACAGAGTTGGTTCCTTAGCTGTGTGTTAGTCCACATACTAGAATGGCAGGAAAGAAATTCTAAATGAAGGTTCTGGTAATTTCAGAGGAAGCGGATAGACTTGCTTGGATGACCAATCCTTATGGCAAAGTTACTTCATGATGTGGTCAACTCATTTCGATATGTACTCGATGCATGTTGGATAGTTACATTGCTTACTGAGAAGTATTCATTTTGGATACATTCCGGACAATGATCAAACCTGTAAATATGTGTTGATCATTGCAGCAATGTTTTTGCACATAGTTATCTAAACTATTTGATTACATGTTTCTGTTAACAATTAAATTGTCTGAAATGGCTGTTTGATAGCAACTACTCAACCATCTTGCTGCTCTTAATTGACCACCTGGTTAGTGCACAGAGTTGGTTCCTTAGCTGTGTGTTAGTCCACATACTAGAATACTGCCTCGTACAATAGCAGAAGTGCAAGATACACAATAATGGAAAGGAAGAAGAAACTTCAAGAAAGAAATCTGGATATGAGGAGTATGTGATATAGAGAGCTGGGCTTCTATTCTCATTTCTAGCCTTCATATATATATATATATATATAGGGGCAAAAAGTCATTTTTCACAACTATGGGAGTGAAGCACGTCCATCCAAATGGATAATCAAGAAGTCTCAGAATATGCATTAACCATCTCCCTAGTTGGGAATGAAGCTTTATTCTAAGAAAGCGATTTAATCTACTTTGATCATGCCATTCGCGGAATATGCTTTAACGATAACCTAGTTGTAATGGCTATAAAAGACAAGTTGGCATTTCATGGTATAACCCCTGTCCTTGCAGAACTCTGTTGTTGATCAATACAATTCCTTTGGGATTTCATAGGTATCTTGATTGTCAGGGTTGTAACTGCTACTATCGGTACTTATTATTTTGTTCGAGATATCATCAATAGTATGTGAAGATACCGAAGGATGGCAATGGTTTTTCAAGGTTAGAAATTATTGCACAATCTTTGGTATCTTTCATATACTATTGATGATATCTTGAATAGAGGAATAAGTACCGCTAGCAACAATTACAACCCCGACGATTAAGATACCTATGATGCTTCCAAGTTCAATCCTAAATTCGTTGAAGACTTGTAAATTTTTAGGTAGCATGTACATAGACAGTAATATTGAAACTATGATACTCGGAAATAACCCGAAGAATGACTTAGTATGGATTTGAAGGAACTTATTTTATCAGAGGAGATTTTAGTAGTAGTTTGATGTTTGAAGAGGAGACATTTTGAATTAACCTTGAAAGTTCCATTCTTTGGAAATTGAAAAAGACTTTTATCTTCTATGCGTTTACATTTCTTGAACTCAAATGGGGGGATTTCTTTCTTGGCATATAATCTCTTCAATTAATGGAGAATTGGGACGTCACGGAAATAACATGAGCCATTTGGGCTGTGTGTCCAAGAACCTATTCAAACATTTTTGGAGTCAGACACGACTTTGCAGTGTCTCAAAATGGTTATGCCACCTAGTTTAAGTTCCATACTCGGTTTAAAGTAGAATGGTTGAAACAAATTTCTTATCGAGTGCCATGCCTTGATGGAGTACCTTGAATTGAATGAAAGCTTTAGAAAACATGTATAATACTAGCTGCAGTTTATGGGTTAGAGTGTTAGGCTTTTGTGAAACAATATGCTAAGGAAATTAGCTATATGAAAATCTTAAATGGATGACTGGGCATACAATAATACGATTGATAAATATTTAATAAAAAGTGTCCATCCAAGGGAGGTTAGGCGTGGTTCAATTGAGGATTGGATGAGGTAAAATTTTTTTTGAGATGGTCGGAGATGCGAATATGGAAAGGCTGATAGGGTACCCCCTTTAAGGAATGATGGTTATATCATTGTAGGAGTTGCAAGGATTGGGGCTAGACTGGAAGAAACATTGAGACAGTAAAAAAAGGATAGCATAGGTATGCTCCAGAAACCTATCCATGAAGTATGATTCAGCAATCAGTTTGAAGTTTAAAAGTGAAAGTCTTGTTGCCTATCAGCTTATGGGGAAAAGCCATAAGTTACGTCTATGTTAGTTAGCTATGTTGCACGGATATGGGCAAATGGTGTCCGTATCAGTATCTGTGTCCATGTCTTTTTTATACCCGTATGCTATAACCATATTGTGTCCTTATCCCTAACAGTCTCCCGATTCCTGCAATATAAGCTGTGTAGTCAAAAGCTTATGCTTTTGTTGTGTGTGCTTACAGAACATACTCTTCTTATGCTCCTTTCCTCTCTCCCTCTCTTCAAGTTAGTATAACCATCAGCAACTGCCATCTTCAAACGCTTGGTATTATCCTTTTTCATCCTCTGGTCTTCAATCTGTTACATACTAAAAGCATCCCAACTGACAGTATTAGCATAAACCATAATATCCAACTGCTATGATCAAGGTTCTAAACGGCGGTAGGCGGGTGCACGGCGGAGAAGAATTCTCGTTAAGATTGTAATTGGTATTAGCAGAATGATTCTCAAATTAAGATTGTTAAGATCTAGTACACGATGTTTATGCCACTACCCTTTCCGAAACAAGTAGTTCTGCTTTAGCCAAATGCTCCTTGAGCCTTACAGGGAGCAGATGGTTATGGACCTGGGGATTGAATCCTTCATCTACATCTATCAGAGTTTTGACAAGAAGCCCAGATATCTGAAACTGGGAAACAATGCATGATTGTTTCTTGCTTTGAAGAATTTGACCAAGTTACATCCCTTAGCATTCCCAGCACTAACAGTGAATGACAAATTACCAAGTTGATGGAAGGTCTCACCAAATGGTGGACAGTTGTACAGAGTTTCTTAGCTTGGTTTCCTTTCCTCTTCTTTTATAATGTCTATTTTCTGTTTGTTTAAATGATAAAAGGTAGAAAAATTCAAGATTTTTCAGAAAACTAATTTTGAAATGTTATACACGTTACGACTTAATACATGCATTATTCTGATTCATTCCTGTATTTGTTTTATCCACCATTATCACATAATGGCCAGCATCACTTAACCTATCCCATAGCTGGTCTGATGATGTATTAGAATTAAGTGTTGACATTCAGAATGGTTTCTTCAAAGCTACCTGTGATTGTGTCTTTCGAGTATTGAAGTTGTGTTGTTTCGTGAATGACCTGAAAAGGAACCGTCCACCATTACGAAAAATAATATATTATTTTACTTTTTTGCTACGACGTTGCAATTTTGCAATAGTTTTAGGTTTCTAGACCATGGTTCAATATCGGAAGCGGTATCAGACCCTTCCTAGGAGGATCAGTATCGGCAATATCGGTGATTTTGGATAGGAGTATCTGATTATTTGGTATCGGAAAACAAATAATTATTAAAAATTTAGAAAAATATATTTATACATTTAGGCATAATTTTAAGTATTTTGTGTTGTTTCTTGGTATTGAAAATGAATGAAATAATAGTCACCCTTACTAATTGGCTTATCTGAGATAATAATTTTTTTCATTTACATATTTTTACAACCTTACTATGCTTTTCCTTGTTGATTGATCTTTTTTCGTTCAATTTTCTCTGCTGAATTGACTTGGAAAAGAGACCCCCAATGTCTGTATGATATCGGTATCTGTCGATACTACAAACAATGTTCTAGACTTTCAGAAGTGCCATCATCAATCATCATCATTATCCAAGTTTTCTTCCATCAAAATGGGGTCTCATGTATGGAGCATAAAAAAACTCCATAACAGAATTGACACTTTTTGTGGCCGGTTGTTAATCTAATGTCAACCCTCTATCTTGGTGTCCTATCCTAGCCAAGGTAGCTATGAACATGAGAGGAAAATGTTAAGCAGTGTTCTAAAAATCGGCCTAGGCGGCCGCCTAGGCGCTAGGCGGCCACCGGCCGCACCGATAACCCCCTAGACGGCAGTCCTAGGCGGTTATCGGGCCTAGGCAGACCTAGGCGGGCCTAGGCGGACCTAGGCGGCCTATTTGGGAATAAATTTTGAGGAAAAAATCAGAAAAAAAATTTAAATTTGAAAAAAAAAAAATGAGACTTGAAAATTTAGGGTTAGGGTTACAAAATTTCTGAAATAAAAAAATTTACCTGATGATGGTGGGGTGGTGATGGCGGAGGCGGAGGCGGAGGCGGAGGCGGCTGCTAGTGGTTGTGGTGATGGTGGTGGTTGCTGCTGCTGCTGCTGTCGTCTGAGGGGAGAGGGAGCGGAGAGGAGGAGAGGAGAGGGGAGCGGAGGCAGTTGTGGAGATGGGAGAGGGAGTTATAGGGAGAGATGGGGAGAGGAAGAGAGTTATTGCTGCTCTGCTGCACTCTCTCTCCTCTCTCTCATCTTTTATATAAAAAAAAATTGGAAAAAAACACAAAGTTGAACGTGGGACTCGAACCCACATCCTGGCATCCACATAATACACACCATAACTTACACTTATCCCTCTAGCCAGAAGAGAATAATAACTTTCATGTTAATATTTAACATACATATTATGTATAGCTATGCTACTATACATATTGAAAAAAAAAAATCACCTGGGCCCTAGGCGCTAGGCGGCCCTCCGGCGCACCGATTCCGCCTAGCGAAATTTATAACATTGATGTTAAGAGAAGTTAGAAGGCCAGTTGGCGGGTAGGTACACCTACATTTTGATTTGCAGTTAAAGTTCATGCAACCAAGCAACACCCTCCGAGTTCCCTAGACTATAAAGAGTCTATACAAAGACGTAAGATGATACAATTGTTCTAGGGGTTTATTGCATTCATCTCAAACATCTGAGCAATAAATGTACTTTCTGGAAAGTTGGTGTTGACATGTAGGCTGTGTTTGGTTTTGAGAGAAAATGGAAGAAAAGAAAAAGAAAAATCAATTAGCCATGTTTGGTTAGGAAGAAATAGAAAAGGAAAAAAAAAAGGTAGAAAAAAGGAATTCTAACAATTATAGATTTCCCCCCATCTTTCTCTCCATAAATGGTGAGATTTTCCTCCATAGTTAGCCATTGGTATTTTAACTAAACGGAGCTCAACATAGCATCCAAGTATTTCTAAGCCCTTGTACATCTAAGTTGTATATGCTTAAGCTCTTACGGGTACTTATATCATTCAAGCATGTCTCTGAGTTGATTTGGTTTACTGGAGCTTACTAGCAGATTGTCTCCTGGCTGCAGCAATGCTACCTAAAGAACTTTCAAGTAACAGGCTCTTGTCCATTTTGTTCTCTTTGGTTACATCCTAATTTTACTTTCTTTCAGAAGGGTTTTTCTACGCTCTATGATGGTCAACATTTTTCACATTATGCTGTATAATCGCAGATGTTCTTGCGATTTTTTGTTCTACTTTTTTTTTCAGTGTCTTATGTAGTGCTAAGTTTTCTATTTGCATATTAGATCAGCGAGTTGCTTTCCCTTCTTCATTTGGGTGTGTTCCGATACTGAACATCTTGTAACTGGATTTGCTTATTGATGCTTGAAGCTCCCTATGGTTTTATGGTTGTGCAAGTTAGAGCTGTTGTTTCATGATCTTGATCTATATTTGATTCCATTTTTTCCTGCTCGTGGTCCTTTGCAGTAAGTAGTTCATGAGTTCTGGAGCTTGAGTGCATAAGCTCAGTGTGTTAACAACATGTGTATATTATCAAATAATTTCTCAGTCCATATGCTCTATATGTAAGCTCTCTTATATGTCATCATCAAGCTTATTTTTCGGCTTTATTTTGACATTTATCTCGACATGCTGGTGAAGCCATGTCTTTGTGTTCATAACTGGAGTTATTTTCGTACAAAATTTTGTTTTACCAGTAACATTTGCCCACAGCAGCACCATATAGATTTCTGGTTCTCTATGTTCTTTTATGCATAGGCTAGCGCAGTCGGAATATCGACGGGTTCATCCTTTTTCCCTTGGGTTTCAGTGTGCATTTCCTAGACATTTTCCTCACATTTTAGGGTATAAATATATAGGATATGCTAGAATGTTGGATTGTTTGTCTGTTCTTTTTTGGGTTATTTAGTTTTAGGATTTCGTATAATATTAGAAATTTGCATTTTTTTCTTCGTATTGTCCAGAAGAGTTCAGAAGAGGGTTTGAGTTTCGTCCTTACGGTTGACTGACAGTCCAAATGGAGATCTAAATATAAATTTTGAATATTTTACTAGGCCATAGAACCAATCTCTCTACATATAAAAGTCCGTACATGTTTCTTACAAAATAATGTCTTGACTAAATTACCCTCAAAATACAAAAGTATAGACAAGGAGATTATAGTAATTTGTATCCTAACTATAATGTCTCTCTCTATCTCTACCAAATGCTATCCGACAAGTCCCTTCCTCTTACTCTTCATCTTCAATTCTAAAACATTAGCCCCTCCTCTTCAGGAGGTTATAGTAATTTTTTTCATAATTATTAAGACAATTATTAAGGCAATTATTATACTACACAAGTATCAAAATAATTTGATAATTAATAAATGTTACCTCCACCTACACTACACAAGTAAATTATTACATTAATTTTTTTTTACGATACCTCTCTCTCTCCTCTCTCTCTCTCTCTATATATATATATATATATATATATATATATATATATAAACGTGTCGGACCTTCTATTAAACACCGTTGGAGTCGACCATTTCGTTAACTTGTGCCGAGCAGCAGTATTTTTCACTAAGGTGAACTCCATCTCTCCTTTTTATTTCTCCACTGTATTTGCTTTCTATTTTAATAAATAACTACTAAAGCAGCAAGGGTCGGTTGTCATGCTTGTATGGAAGAAGATTAATTTATGCACAACACATAGTATCATTGTTTATGAACAACTATAAAGAAGGGGAGCACCTGCTTTCCTTATTACTTTATGATAAGTTAGGACCGAAGACATTATATTTTATGCTTATTTGATTAGAGGTCAAGCTCATCTTCAAGTCCACTATGCATGTACAAAAGTATTAGACAAAGAATGATTGATAACAGTTGCCAACAAGAAACAAGAAACTGTTCACGTGTGGCTACATAGCCTCTCCTTATTAGAATGCTATTCACATGGACCCACCCATATCATGTGGAGGAAGAAGGAAATAAAAACAAAGTTATTACAATATTTTGGTTGCCTCTTTGCTCTTAACTCCTTCCAATATTCTCTATTTGCATCTAAACTCCATCTTAAACTAAATTATTACAAATATATATATATATATATATATATATATTATATATATATAATATATATATATATAACAAAACTTTTCCTCAATTATGGCATAAATTTTTTGTCAAAGTAAAATGTAATTATTCATTAACAAAACATCCGTATATATATTTCTAATTATTTATATAGATCTTATTAGATTGGTGCAATAATATTTCGGTTCGATAGCTATGTCGAGGTAGACAATGGTTCCATTAAGAGTGGTACAGATAGGCCAAAAGTCTATCGCGTTGCTACTGATATCTTTTCGAGTAGGGTCCGAAACACCATGTGGAGCAGATTTATCATCGAAAATTCGAAAATTGATATTCATCGATGAAGAAGTAAGTGAGTAGAATTTAATTGAGACCATCTCAGGGTAGAATGTAAGTAATTATTTGATATCAGTGCAAATGGACTAAAGATGTTGTATATTTACATACTATATATTTTATACAAATGTATTTTTGCGTAACATTTGATATTACATGAAATATTGAGTATATGATCTTCAAAATGTAGACTTTATTTCTATTTTAAGTTTATTACATTCATGTCTACACCCCAAAAAGAACAAAATTTCTGTATCAAACGTGTCAGGGTGTACAAATTGGCGCTATTATTTTCAAGGATGAATCAAGAGCTTTGCTGAAAAAATTGTGAAGAACAAGACATCAAATTTTCAATGGAGATGTGAAGAAAGTGAACACAGAATTTCTCTGCACATCCACACAAGAGCTTGTGCTTAAGATACACCATTGTACAAGATGCATATGAACTATTGCTGACAATATTCGATATAACTTCAAGGACTTCAATCAGATACGTTTAGAAACTCCCAATGATAATAAAAATTGGTAAGAAATGTTTCGGTTACTTACCGTTGCTATATATTTAATAACATAATTAAAATATGGCTTAAAAATGCAGATATCTGGAATTGTCAACAAAGTGAAAGAACGAAGAATCGTTTGGAATTCAGAAAATGATGAAATCTCTACGGAAATAACGGTCATAACCAAAGGAAAGTGAAAAAACTATTTTATTAAGGTAATGTATTAATCATTATATTTAGAAAAAAATGTTCCAACAAAATAATTTTCTAAAAATACAACTAATTTTTTTTAGGAAATACTTCAACATAATATATTATTAATTAATTAATTAATTATTGTGTTTCCTATCATATAGTTATCAGCCTATAATTGTTTGCCTTTGGGAGGATCTAGCACAAATGAAGGAAGTGATTTGTAAGAGATAGTTGGCCAATGTCCAATCATTGCCATCACTAGGGTCACTGCAAAGAATTA
The DNA here is from genome assembly GCA_029216955.1 of Iris pallida. Taxonomy (NCBI): domain Eukaryota; kingdom Viridiplantae; phylum Streptophyta; class Magnoliopsida; order Asparagales; family Iridaceae; genus Iris; species Iris pallida. The sequence goes on from JANAVB010008599.1 coordinate 12,175,434, forward strand.
TTTGGGTAATGATTTAGAATAAAAACTTAATGGTAGACACAAAAATCATTTTAATGAATTATCACCACAATATCTTGTAGACAAGCTTCAATTACATACAATAGCTGCAACAGTTTTACAGATAGCTCCAACATTGTCACGCCCCAGAACCAGAACACTGGAGAGCGGGGGCAGACATAGCCAGCTACGTATAATGAAATGGGATCCACTCCACTATACGGTCACGGCTGTATAGATATATGAGGGTTTATCTACAAGCCAATAGTCTCTTAAGGTCATAAACAAGTCTAGTGTCTCAATCACAAGCAAGTAAGTAAATATTACAAGATGTAAGATCACCAAATATACAATAGTAAGGCATCCCAAACATTACATATTCAGCTGATCATGAAGCTAGTCGTTACAAAATGTGAGGACTAGCAAGAGTTTCGTCATACATGATCAACCCTAGGTTGCCAATCATGTTACAGCCCGTAGGCAGACAGTAAGTAAAAATGTACACGAGCTAACACTTGCTCGGCGGCTAAACGTCTCAAAAGAATAATTTTACAATAGAGTGGGAGAGCAAAAATAACCTACTCGCTGCCAGGGTTACGCCTGGTGGTCACCATCTGGCTGGAAAATCGGTAGATCATCTGGAGTTGCTCCGGTATCTGGCCATACAAAACCAGCTGGGTCAGACGCCAGAAAGAGCAAGTGCCACAAAGGAGGCTTCACTTAGAAACTAAAACCAGCAATTAGCACAAGAATATAATTACATAATAAAAGACAGTAATTAAAGAAAAGCATGACAGGTGATATACGATAAGATAACCATGGGACTATTCAGATAACCAGGTTACAACCCGTAAACCAAACAAGGACCGGGGTTGTAACCCTTCGTCTGAACAGAACTTGGTTTCTCCCACCATTTATCGGTAAAATAAAATAAGAAAACATGTCATGTAACAATCTTGTACAGGATCAAGACAAGACTAGACTGATTGAACTCCATCCAACAATCACGGCCAAGCAATGAGTACGGCTTGATACTTTAACTAACTAGGGTTATCACAGGCCTAGTTACTAGCAAGATGCAAAGAGATTTCCAAGTCCAGTTACCCCGCCTGCTGCTACCTGAGTGACCCCAGCAAAAGAAAATAAGTATAGCAGACACACTGCAGTGAGATACATGTGTCCTAAAGAGGTGCCCCACTCGACGGCAGGCTGGAAATGTGCTCATCATGAAAGATAGCTCCAAGTCCCATGTATATATATATAAGGCCGGGATCAAAGGGGCAACAGGTAACTGGGAAAGTTTCTTCATGAACTACTGTATTATTCTAGTTATTAGCCTTAGCCATTTACAGTAGGTACCCCTGACCGTGATACTCAGGGGTCCCTGTCCTAGACATGATGCAAGACAAGACGGGTTCATTTGTACAAGCACAATCATCCACGGTGTCCAGGTCATTCATACTTGTCATGTCAAGCTGGCCGTCGCAACAGCCTTCAAAATATATATCAGGCCAGGTTTACTTGTCAAGAGTGCGCCACGGCGGGCCACTATCAAGAATTATCATGTCAAGTTATCATGTCAAATTATCATGTCAAGAGTGCGCCACGGCGGGCCACTATCATGTCAAGTTTATTGTCAAAAGTGCACCACAACGGGTCACCATCGTGTCAGAGAACACCCTTAAAAAATTAATAGCACAAGCCTACAAGTGATGATTAAATATTAGCAGGGGCAAGGACGTGGACTCGTGCGGCTCAGAAAAAATTAGGCCATATGCGGCCAGCAAATGGATTGGCCATGCGGCCAGGAATTCACTATCACTCATTACACTAACAATTCATGTTAGGGAAGCAACTTAGAATCACAAAATATTTAATCATAATAATATAATTGTAAAGACAAATACGACAAAAGATAGTGGGACCCGCAATTAATGCAAGTATGTCATGCGGCACAAATTAAACATTCATGCAAGCAATCATACGGCCATAAATTATTATTTTAACTGGCCATACAAGCAGTTGGCCATATGCGGCTCAACATGGCATAGGCCGTATGCGGCTAGAGTTAGCTAAAGCAATTGGCAATGCATGCAATAATAATAAAAAAAGGAAAGGCCATACGGCCATATTAATAACCCATGCGGCTACAATGGTTTCCCAAGCAAGAAGGCATATGCTAATGCATTCAAGAATGCATATGCGGCTCACTTGTTATTTAAGCATGCAAGCATGCTAACCAATGCTTTAAATAATTGCTCTAACCAATGCAGTAAACAATGCATGCATTAAACAATGCCTTAAACCATGCATGCACCCAATGCATTAAACAATACATGGAATTTCATGCATTAACTACTGTACGTGTGTATCTAACAAATGCATCCAATAATGCATTAAACAAATGCATTAAGGAATGCTTACATTAAACTCATGCATGTATGCACATGCATTTAAATAATGCATCAAACAATGCATTAAAGAATGCATGCATTTAATGCATTAGGATATGCGGCTATATGTACAAGCATGCATGCGGCTGACTTATTATTCCTTATGCGGCTCACTTGGAATGCCAAAAGTTGCTAGTACATACTATTCCATGCTATTTAAATATTAGTGCATGCAAATGCCAACCTGTATGCGGCTAGCAAGCTGCTAATTAACTCTTTATGTGGCCAAGCAAGTGGCCAGCTAAGCTTGCCATATGCGGCCAGGCCATGCACAAAGCAATTGCTACGTGCATAAATATTTAATGGCTAAGACAAATTGCTTACATGCATATGCGGCTCAGCAATTAACTAGTGGCCCATGCAAATAAACACTTGCACGTGGCCAGCTAATGCATGTAATTAAATATTCAATTAAATGGCCATGCGGCTTAGAGCAAAATGCTCATGCGGCCAACAAATATTAAAAGTGCAATTAATGGCTCCCACAGAGAACATGTTCATGGAAAATACCATGGCCTCCATGCTCCTCCAAACAACAATAGAAACCCAAATCCAGACTCTCGTAGGTCAAATTTGGACAAAATAAAATTTTCTACAACATGGAACCATCAACTAGCAGAAATATGTAAGTTTGATGGATCAAAATTCATGGGAACCGAAATTACCACAAAACTAGATCTACAAGAAATTAACCACCGAAATGAAAAATGCTAAGTACTAAAGTGGGTTAGAAACACATGAGGAAGACAATGAAACAATAAAAATGGAGTTCCCCCATAAAGCAAGATGCACTTGCCTAAGCTCTCCACTCTCTCAGGTTGGTGGAGAAATAATGGTGGGGAGGAAGAAGAGTTAATGGGGAGAGAGAATTGTGTGGTGGGATATTTAATGAAGGTGGTGGTGGTAGGTGGGAGTGGTTTGGTTCACATAAAATCTAGCAAAACCGAACCATGCAAAACCAAGCCGAACCAAGATAAATCCATCAATGAAATGCCAAAATAAATCAAGCAGGGAGTCATGCAATACGGTTCAGAATACGTACACGTATTCCAAATACGTAATACGAGATATGGACATTACAACATGCAATCGTATGCAATATATATATATATATATATATATATATATATATATATATGAACTACATTATTTATAATTAAATATGAGCATAGCAATGTGGATTCTTAATAGGTTAAGCAAAAACGATGACCCAATGAAGGTATCTAGATGTCAATGATTCGAAGGATGCAAGGTGCAAATGAAGTGAAAATTGAGCAAATCATTCATAAACGTCAGGACTTGTCTGAGGTAGACTATATATACTCTTAGTTGAAAAATATTGTTAATATAAATTTTTTTTAGAATTTTTTTGTGAATATACAAGGTATCGAATAGAAAATATTTATTTTGATACATTAATTTCTTATAACATTTTGTAAAAGAAAATAGCAAAACCCTTCTCAAATTGTAGGATAAATATTATTGCGTTAGAGGAATCGTAGACATAGTCGAAAATAAGACATTCATTTGGTATGACTCATGCAAAAAATGTACAACATCAATTTCAAAAAAATGGAGAGACCATGTGATACAGTAAATGTAATGAGGATGAAGTCGAAGTGGTACCAAGGTACGAACTAAATAAACACTTCAAAATTAATTTATTATGCACTAATTCTACGTACTAAGTATTATTTAAATAACTGCAGATACAAATTGGTGCTAATGTTGTGCAAGGAAATCACAATGCATGCATTACGATGTTTGAGGAGGCGGCATCAATATATGTTGGATGTCCATTAGAGGAATACAAAAAAATCAATTGAGAATGTATAATATTATTTATCTAGATCATGAATTAATTTAAATACAAAATATTGTGCAGAAAAAGAAGGCCATATGTCTGAAAATATGTATTAGTTTGCAAGAGGTAATATCAATATAAATGCATGCATGGAGAACATGAATCCGAATACTATAGGAGATTGAGTTTGCAAGCTTCGATCGGAATCCGTTTTCTTATCGCTGAACAAAAATACAGAAGTTGTCAATGAAAAATTGAATGCCGTGGTAGAAGCAATTGAAAAAATTCAGCCGAAACACAAAAAAGGAGAAAGAAAAAACAACTATATCATGCAAACCAAATCGAAAAAAGATGTAACAAAAAGCAAAGACGGTGCTATGCCGACTGTTGATGAGAAGAAAAGAAAGTCACCTACAAAAGAATATGCAAAAAAAATAAGGAAGGACAAAGAAGATAACTTTGACACTGAGATTTCAAGCGATGACGATGAGCCTCTTCAAATGTTGATGAACAAACAAAAACGGAAGCTTGCAAAAACAAACAAAAAGAAGAGTACATCGGCCATCAAAATCAAAGAAGAAAAAGAGTAGATAGATGATAATAGTAGTTTATTTGTTATATTATGCTTTGTTTAAAAAAAAAAAAACCAAGGAATGTGTTAAATTTGCAGTTGTGTTTGAATTTAAATTAAGATTTGATACTTAGGCCCACATTCATTAAGCATCAAAATACAAAACAAATAGAACTAATTTAAATGAAACATGTACTATAAAGTTCCTGAATAAGTAAAATACTATAACAAGACCAGAAATGAACAAGACAAGATAAAAAAAACAAAAAAAAAAGACTATCAAAACATTTTTTTTTAAAAATGATAGAAAACACGTGCAACTTAGGTGCACATTACTAAGTAAATCTAAACTGTGTGAGGGTTATGTGGCGCATGTTGGATTATTTGTCTGTTTTTTCCCTCCAATTTATGAATTCCTACTTTTCATGGCAACATAACTGTATATATTTCTTAACCACATATCATTTGTCAATCAAGTTTAGTAGTAGTACTAGCAATACATACGCCCCCCATCAAATGGTTTTGAGAACCGTACATTGTGCTTTGTAAACCAGTTTGTGGGATGTCTTCCAAGATTAGATGAGGAAGTATCCGAAAGCCGCCACAAACGCCGAGATGGCAATATTGGCTGTCCCTCTCCTTCTGCCGTTGGAGGCGGCGGCATCATGTCCCTCCTCTTTGGGGTTCTCGTGTGCGGCAGCCTGCGGCTGCGACGTCGACGTCTCGTGCCCAATAGCGGATAAGAATGACGCTACAGCGGCGTCTCCCTCTTCTTTGGGGTTCTCGTGTGCAGCGTCCGGCGGCGGCAGAGCAGACATCTCGTGCTCGACAGCGGATAAGAATGACGCCACGTTGCGCGCGAGTGCTGGATCGGCCGAAGGCGCGTTGGCAGGCGACGAAGACGCTGCCGCCGGAGGGCCCGCGAGGGTCGCCGGCTGCTGCAGAGCGCCTCCGAAGGAATGGAAGGAAGGTAGGCTCCCGAACAAGCCGGCGAAGCCCAGAGAGCTGACCGGCCCCAGGATGTTCATGGCGTCGCGAACAAACTTCTCACGATTGGCCCCGGTGGAGGCATCCGGGGCTTCGGCGACGGAGGCTCTTACCGGAGCTGCCGCGACATGGAGAATGATTGCGAAGACAGCGATGAGCCACCACGCCGCTGCTGCCGCCGAAGACATCTCTCTGGATTTTGGTGTAATGTAATGTAGGTAGAATTGAACGATGGGAGCGCACGCACGAGAAATGGGAAGGGGAGGAGGGAAGAGAGGTATTTAGGTGGCCTGCCTCTCGGAAGTATGGGTGGTTTTCCGTTATTACAGTTTGCTAAGTTAGTTATGAATTCTTTGTTCAGAATTCAGGTGACAGCTAAAATTTGTTCACGGTTTTATTCTGAATTTTTTATTTTTATTTCTCCGTTATATCTTCCCTAGCCTATATATAAAAAAAAATTATTATCAAACATGAATGTAGGATATAATAGAAAAAAGAAACAAAAAAATAAAGAATCATGATCTAAAGACTCTAAAATCTCCAATTGGATATGTCAGAATTTAAATTATAAAATGATATAAAATTCGGGGTCTAAACACAAATTAGTCCTTTATTTTATAGAGAAAAAAAATTGCAGTAAAATTCTTTTCTAAAGATTTTCAAAATTTACAATAAGAGAGCACAAAGAGCATTCTCACGCAAATGTGCTCTTGTAGTTTTTAGCCCCCCATCAAAATCTACTGCAAATATGATTATTATTAATGTTTAACTAACGAACATTTTCAGAAATAATTTAACTTTTTTTTATCGTGAATACGAGTGCTAGGGGAATGCTTCCAGGGGCGGATCCAAGGCCTGCCTGGGGTGGACTGTAGCCCACCCCAATTTTTTTTTTTAAGTAGATATGTATATCGGCCCACCCCCCAAAAAAAAAAATAGCCCACCCATGAGTCAACAACTCAGTCCGCTACTTGCCCACAAAAAAAAAAAACCAACAGCAATTGGCCAATTGCCAATTTGCCATACAAGTCAAGTCACGCGAGAAAGAGAGAGAGTCTGTGATCGTGAGAGTCCAAGAAGAAAATTAGGTTTTGTATTTTCCTTCTTTCTTTTCTTCCTTCCGTTCTTCCGTCTTCTTCGAGTTTCAGTTGATCGAGTTCGAGCTATTCGCATGGACAGGAGAATCTCAAGGAGATAGTCAACAGAGGTAAGTTTCTTCGAATCTTCTTGCAATTAATTATTTTTTCTGATTTTTTTTAAATGTCATACTCGCCTACTCCTCGGTACTTCAATTTGTTCCAATTTCTTCGGAATAGATATTTTTTTTTTAGGAATTTAGCCTGATTTAGGGTATGGGGTTGGAGAAAATTGGGAGATATAAAATTTTAGGGTTTGAAAAAGATTAGGAATAGGAGATAATGTTATGATGGTCAGATGGTGGTTTATGGTTTGGGATTTGTATGTTCAACACATCCGAAAGCATCCTTGAGAGTTGAGGAGAAATATAATGCTTCTGCAGCTTTGCTATTTCTGTTTTTATTTTAATTTTAGGGGTTTGTTTGATATTTCTGGTTTGGGGCTTCGGCTTGGCCGCTTGGGCCCAGGGGAGAAGCTTATATTTGTGTATTGCCGTATTGAAATTTTGTCGGTTTTGAAGTTTCAATTTTTTGATTCAGAATTATGAAATGCCCAAGTTTTAATTTTTTTTAGAAAACATTCCATATTTCCATAGAAGACCAACATGCATGGAAGTGCCACCCAAGTATAGTGCAGTGACTCGCTAATTCGTTATCCAGGCAACTGCTGAAAATTGTTCTGTAAGGATATTTTCAATCTTTTTTAATTTACATTGAGAAATGTCGATTATCTATCAATTATCTTGCTAGTTCATAGTTCCTACAATTCGAAGGTTACTTATTTCGATTGTTTATCAGTTATATATTATAAATTGATAAATCATAGTTAAGGCTTATACATGCTTTTTTGAGGCTTAAATATATTGAAATGTTGTCTGCCATGATTTTGAACTTGTTCATGATTACCTAGTGCTAGAGGTCAACGTTTTTATTCATTATGACAGTTATTGAACCTTACAAATATAGGAGAAATTATGCCGAATTTTCGACATGAGATTAGTAGTACTATAGTAGCCCATCCCAACTTTAGATCCTGGATCCGTCCCTGAATGCTTCTTTTTTTTTCCTTTGCACAAGGACAGACCCTTGTTAGCAATCACCCGAATAAAACTCGTATTATACGCAAATTTTTTCGTATATTTCATAAACGTATAATACTTGCGTACTTTTAACAGATCCAAATCAGTATGTAAATTTTAAGTATGCGAAGTTTTAAACGTTTTCTGTATAAATTATTGAAAAATTTAACTTTTTAGCAAATATGATTATTACTAATATTTAACTAACGAATATTTTCAGAAATAATTTAACTTTTTTTTTATCATGAATACGAGTGCTAGGGGAATGCTTCTTTCTTTTTTCCTTTGCACAAGGACAGACCCTTGTTAGCAATCACCCGAATAAAACTTGTATTATACGCAAAATTTTTTCGTATATTTCATAAACGTATAATACTTGCGTACTTTTAACAAATCCAAATCAGTACGTAAATTTTAAGCATGCGAAGTTTTAAACGTTTTCTGTATAAATTATTGAAAAATTTGGCACAAAAAAAACGTGCTGAAAACGTGTTTAATTAACCAAATTTGACAACATATTTAAGAATGTGAAGTTTCTAACCTCAATATTTTTATTTTTCGAATATTTGACCGAAGTTTCTAAACAGTGCTACATGTACCATTCTCCTCCACCGCTTCTCCAGATCTGGCCACGTGCCCTGGCGACCGAAGTTGAACACCCTTTCCGTGCTCCGCCGTCGACCCCGGATCTGGCCTTCAAAACCCAATGGTCACGAGCCACCATCACCACCCGCCCGAGCCATCATCTCCACCACCACTGCTACTTTGCACGTCCTTCGAGCCCTAAACTGTCGTGGCTGACCCAACTCCGGAGCTGCCCTCCCAGCGACCAATGTCAGCAGCCACCACTGCCTCACCTGGCACTGCTTCATGTAATGACCCGCTCCGCACGGTGCATTACGATGAGTCGTTGACTCGAAAAGTTGTGTTGACCCGAAATATGTATCGATGTGAATCAATGCAAAGAGTTATGTTGACCCGAGGAATGCATCGAGTAAGTTCGATGCAAGTGTTAAGTTCACTACCAAAATACAGTAAATTGGCGACGGTGTTTTAGCGACGGAATAAATCCGTCGTCCGTAGCGACGGATTACCGACAACCGGGCGACGACTTCCCGGCTAATCGCGTACCAATTTTTTTTTAAGGGTGAACATTCGTCGTCTATCCGTCGGCACGCCGTCGGTACAATAGCGACGGAATAAAAATCCGTCGGTAAGTAGTCACTCGGTGGTCACTAATTGGCAAAAAAATGTTAAAAAAATCGCAAAAAAGTCACTAGTTGGGGGGGGGGGAGGAGAATTGACGACTACTTAGCGACGGATAATCCGTCGACCAGATGATGGGATATTAGCGACGGACGTACGGTCCGTCGCTAAGTGGGAAAGCATTGAGTCGGTTCGAAGATTCCAAGAAATCGAATCGATGCAACGCACAAGTCCGATTCAAACGAATATTGAATTTAGTTGGTTTCGTGTGCAGGCTATACGTTTACGCTGAAATATAAGAGGTCGACATTTTGCCTTGTTAGCAACGGAGTCCGTAAAACCAAATCATCGTCTTACAACGGACTGACGCATGGGCACGGTAGGCCGAATCAGTTGGATAATTCAACAAAGCACGAAGTGCTAGAATGGTTAAGTCAGAAGAGTTGGCCGTGCAACAAAGTTATGAAATCGACCGCATCAGCTCGACGAAACGACAAGACGTATCGGCTTAAGGTGGAAGGACTTTGACTCTTCTTTCCTACTCCTTCATGCCTAAGTAAAATGTACCGTTGTATGCTAAATCAACCTATCGAGACCACGGGCGTGGCTCAATCGAGAGATGCACATAGTGCATGTCGAACACTAGATAGAATAATTGAAATAAAACGTACATCAAATGTACGAGTTGCTATTGAACATTGAATATTGCAAAGACGAGCGCCTCGGTGTGCAAGCCATAAGAACATGGAATAACTGTATCGACAAGTGCCTTAGTGCACAAGTCATTTCGTGCCCCCGCACACGGGTTAGAAGGATAGAACATTGAAAGACCGAATCGATGAGTGCATAAGTGCACGAAGGCACATATCATTGAATACCCTATAGAGGCGTTCCTCAGTGCACAAGTCGAAGGAAATGAACATAAGTCTAGCACATTGAAAGATCGTGCCGAGCGTGCATCGAATGCATGAATCGCGTATCGTTGAACGTTAAGTCATAGTATGATTGCTTGAATTGTTTGGGACCTTTGAGTCATTAACTCGGATATCGAATCGAGGCATTGAAACATCGAAAGAACGAAATCGTACAAAGAATGTGAGAACATGAAAAGAATGCGAGAAATACAGAACGATGCGAAGTCTGAGTTTCGGACTCAGACTATGTTTGGTTGTATGCTTAGAAAACGAGTTGCATGATCAAATTAATGGACTGTGAATTAACCCGTGCACAGGTTCGTTTTCCTCGAACAGGCGCGCCGAGGCATCGAGACTGTTCGGCCTAGGAGGAATGTTTAGCGTGGCTAAAGGGAGCACTTGTATTGTGGGACCTTCAGTAAGGCTCATAACCTAGGCTGAATGGGTTGTGTCGCAATGCATTTTGAGAAACATAAGTTCATTCTCACATGGTGAATGTCAATTATATTCATATAGATAGGGGCCGATGGGCTGAAAGTGCAGACACACAGAGATCCCGCACAAGATCGCTTATAACATGACAGAAAAAGATGGTATGCGTATTCACCTTGCGTCGGACAAGGATAAGTGCGTCAGTGTTGATAAGAAGTCACGAAACAACACGAGATTGATATTGGTTGCATGCTTGCTTATGCGAATCAAATAACATGCTTGTCATGATAACATGTTTTAATGCTTTTGAATATGCCATGAAACTCATCCTAAGGCAAGGATAGAAAGATCACTAACTTGTATGCTGCATGATTCAATACACTACTTAATGTCGATTTAGTAAAGTGGATCTTTGATCAGTACAACGAGGACGAAAGTACTAATCCCCCACTAGTTTGCTAGCAGGTTCGAGGAATGGTCTACTTGCGGCGGAGCTTCGCTTGAACACGCCGAGGCATGGAATGCCATAGCATATTGAGGCGTGCGACCGCATTGACGCTAGGACTTGCAACAGGATGATGCGGCCGAGATATAGAAGACATAATGTATGGAACGGTAAAATCTTTTGTGGGCAAAAGAGAACCTGAGTGTTGTAAGCTAATCTAGCAAATTCAGTTGGGCTATTGAAAGCCTTTGTAACCTCAGTTCAATTATCAATAAAGAGAATTGTTTTGTATACTTTGTTTCTTTCGCTGCTAATATCAAATCAAAGATAACCATTTGAGAACTTGTCATCTTGCCTTGTACGAGTGCAACTCCAGACTCGTACGACATCACGACATCACGCCCCAGCGAAGACGAATGATTCGGATAAATCGATACGAGGACGAGCGATTTTTCGGGTCGGGACGTGACACTTCCCGTGGATGATCGGCCTCGCGATCCTCGACCTTTGTCATCATCGACGGCCTCGATCTGGAAGCCCCAACGTCGGCAGCATTGAGCTTGGCCGACAAACCCTCTCCAGACTCGAGTCCATCTCCGGCGCCGCTTGGGTTTCCGATTTCCCCTACGCTCGAGCTCCTCGCGGCCATACCCGCCGACCCGTCCACTCAGCCGTGTCCGTTCGGTGAACCACCGCCGGTGAGTCCCTCTTTCTTTTTCTCTTCCTCTCTGCTTCCTTCTAGATCTTTTCTTCTCTCTCTTCTTTGTGGTGTTGGGAATGGAGTGAACAGTAAGGACTTTTATGGGCTGGGAAGAGTAAACTTGTTGGGCTCCTTTTCCATTAATTTGTTGGTCTGAGCGCAGTGACAACTTCTGGACTAAGCCAATAAGTTGGGCCAGTGGGTTTTGGGCTTGTGGATCGGGTTTACCATCATGTTTGGAATAAGCTTTAGGGTTTTGTTTTGGGCCCTGGTTTTGAGTAATAATTATAGGTTATAATTCTTCAGGCCTGAATGGTTAAATTGGTTTTTGGAAATAATATATGAGAGATAGGTTCAAGTCCATGGATTTGTTTAAGTCAAGCTTTAGTGTGAATCTTTTGGGGTTTGATAAAAGGGTTAAGCCAATGGCTTCATTAATGGATTCTTTATTCATGGAACATTAGGATTAGGTTTTCTTGAACCTAAGTAAGAATTGTATGATAGATATGGAGGCTTAACACTTGAACCCATGATAGGTTCGGACTAAGTTCACCACTCCAGCAACATTGGACCTGAGACAAGTATTCCTTACAAGATGTTTCTTCATACATTATAAATGCTACCTTTTATCCCATGACTTGTCAGGTTTCATATTGCGACACGACTTTGACACAGTGACTATGTATCATTGTTATTGTCCATGTACTTGTAGAAGCATGAAAAATTTAAAACCATGCGCATCCAGAGTCATGCACCCACCTTAAAAAGTTTGATCTAGCCAAGCCTCAGCCGCGCCTATGGCTCCACAACTTTCCATCAACATTTAATGCTACACTGATGAAATGTGTCAAATGTCAGCTGTCACTTGGACATGGTGCAACATGTGCCTCGAACTGCACGCAGCTGACTGCAACACAACAACCGAGGGGTCATCATTCCTGACTCCATGCACCCATTGCTCATGCGCTCATCACTCAGAAGCACATTGAAACCACTTCAGATGAAGATAAAAACACTTCGAAGTACGAGCTGACAGCCAACGCCAGTGCATACGTCAGCACATACATAAGGATAATCATTACTCATTTGTCAGTTTCAGTTGAGTCATGACACGTAGCTTGACCCGACTATCCTTCACATGCGCCCCTACAACCATGCGCCCAGACTTGCCATGCGTCCCAGAGGTCATGTACCAAGTCCCTTCATACGATGAATCCTACAGGCGCATCAAATTTTTTCCGTTCCAAAAGAACGAGATCTCTGAGCAACGTACATGTGCCACGTGTCAAAGACTCCGACATGTCTATGACGGGTATCAACAACCCAAGATCTTAGCAACAACCACATCACAACCATGGCCACTTGGCAGTCGGTTGTGCCACATGCGCACAGTTGTAACTACATTATGTTCATAGATGCCATGTGTCAGCTCACCCGCAGCCCAACAATGCAGTTACAACAGATTCAGTTCGCATTTCATGCGTGCAGCGCTCCTGCACGCCAAAATCCATGCACGCATCGTATATGTGCGCATGGATATAGTTTTCCAAAATCTATAAATAGAATGATCCTTCCTGCACTTTCACGCTCCGCCCCCCGAATTATCCACACAGAGAGATCCAGATAGTCAGAACAATTTTCTTTCGTCGTCAGATCGTCAATGGAGTAAAGGAACCACTACAACGTTCGATCTCCACCGTCACACTTCCCCAGAATCAAAAATCTTGTACTTAGAGTTCCTATTTAGGATTTTCTTTGTACACTTTTTCGTTTGTAATACTAAAGTTCGTATAACTTTGTGTTCATGGCAAACCTTACTCTGTTAATCAGATCTGACTATTGACTAATATTGTTTCTGAATCTCGGGGAAAGAAAAATGTCAAGTAGATATGTGGGTGAACATTCGATTTCTGACTAATAGTTTGGCATACGCTGCACGTATGTCGAGTCGTACCAATCTGAGTAAAAGCCTAGTCGCCCACATATTAAAAATGGTACTTCAAATCACGTAGATTACTGGTCATGTATTCCTTGATCATTTTCTGTTCTAGTGATTAGTCATGATTATCTTGTTCATTTTATTCTCAAAGTTACTTATGTTTCAGGTTTCATGATCATGACCGCATTCTGTATTGCATTGTCGAATTTTATTTTCTGCATTTATTTACTGCTTTATTTTGTATATTGTGATATGTTGTTTGGATGTACTTTGCCCCCGTCCTGAAAGGACTGTTGACATATTAGGTAATGGAGATGGCACGTGGATAGAGATGCTTCTGAAAGACTATAAGATTTGAGTATATATCATTTAGATGTATCAGATGTTTTGTCTTAGTAGATATATATTGTTGATGATGAGGAATACCAGATTTGTCTCCGAAAATTGGATATGTATGATGTACTGAAAATTAGATAGTGGACTGATGATCGTGTAAGAGTGTGTTGGGTTGTTTCCGTTTATTAGTTCTATGATTGAGCCAAGGATTGATATCATGATCATTTGACGATTATTAAGGTCTAGACAATTTACTACCGCTCTTTACAATAGCGTAGGCTAGACGTGTCCGACTCGTATCCAGAAAATTAAAAGCGGGTTGTGACAACAACCGCTCTCCATACCGCTTTTGTCATTGGTGGTGGAGTAAGTGAAAGACGAAAGTTTGGCAACATAAACGGAGGTGAGACGACGTAGGCAGATACCTAGACGGAGCAATATCTGACTAGATGTTTTGGCAAAACAATTTTGGTAGCATTATAGACCTATAGTTCACTTTTACAAAACTGAAACTTCATTAATTTTTGTTCTACAACTTAGTTATGCATAAAACACATTTAAAATATGTATACTATGCACACACAAAATAGTGGTAAAATAGTATTAAAAAACGTCTAAAATGTATTAAGCGCCTATGCAGTAGGTGGACCCTCTCCGCAGCGCAATCGCCTAACGCCATTTAGAACCTTGCCAATATATACCCTAAAAAGGAAGAATTCCCTAGGAAGTTGTACATCTTTCTCCTGTAATTTCATAGCTTTAAAACTCATGTTTACAATGGCTTCGCTAACTCAGCCCTACTGAGCGTATTGCAGGATAATGATGAGATGACAAAGCTACCGAGACAAACCAATCAGTACCGCCATTTATGGCAACATTTTTTCAATAATAGATCAAGAGATGCTGGCAAGGATGATTTTCAACTTGATTAGATACACTGAGAAAGTCCTCTAAGAACAATGGCCACCTAAATCAGAATAATACTTGTAGAGTTGTAGCTCTCCAAAAAGAAACAGATATGTGACTAAATGGTAGCCGGAAAAAAGAGGGAAAAAAACCTTTACATGAAGCTCTCTGTGCATGAGTCGATACTTCCATAATCATTCAAGATTAATACCAAATAGAGCAGAAGGTTGAATTCTTTGTCAGTTCTCTCTAATTTCTTTCTGATTCCAAATTTTTGGGTGTTTTGCAATTAAGGGAAGTTTAATGTACCCGGTTTCTCCATTCTCGATAGCTCTTGTGATGCTGATAACAAATCACGACACCTGCAATTAGATGTCTAAGTTAAGATGAGAAGTATGGATCGTGCATATGACGTGTATATTTCGATGGCTTCTATGTAAGATATTATTGTAGGTAACATGCTACCGTGATTTTGCTCAAATAAATCATTGATACGGGGCTAGTTTGGCAATAATTAGAATCGCGGACACGACACAGTGGAGAATCTGGTATAGTTATGCAAGCTTTAAGTGGATTTCATCATGTACACGAGCTGTGACAAGACGCATGGTAGGAGAACCCTAGTTTAGTTGAGCAATCTTTCCAAGGAACTTCATATATCTGATCTGTGGGACTGGCAAGAACCAAGGGTGAAAGTTTTAACCTCTACCGGTCTAAACCATGTTGTAATCCATAAGACAAAGTAACAATACCATTATACAACCTTAGTTGCAAGCAGTACAAATTCAGGGTAAAAGAGGTAAAAAAGAAAAAGAAAAAAGACGTAAAAACCGTACCAGTTTAGGGCCAGACTTGGGAGGTCGCCAGCAAAGAAATTTTGAGCTGAACTTTGAATCCTTACATTGCCTGCAGCAGGAAAAATAAATATAAGAAATGACAATACAGAGACACAATCGATCTTCATAGCACAACTCAGGAGGAGCGTACATATTGTGAAAATCATGGCAAACAAATAAGCGGATTGCAAACAAGGCATTCCCAGAATAGCATTCAAAGGAACAGTCGGCATATTAACATGTGTTTAAAAATTACAAGAGATCAACAATAAATTATTGTGTTACAAACAAAATTACTTTGGCATTGGGCGGAAATGGATCAAAGTTTATGTGTGTGCATCTTTTCCTTATTTGAAAGTAAACAACATATGAAGTAGTAAGATAGATAAAGCAAATTTGGATATACTTCTAATGAAAGCCGTGTCCGAATCAGAAACTTACGTGGATCAGATACAAATCCAAATGCCTGCATTAACATAAAGCAAATATAGCAACTATCAGTTTAAGTATGCACATTGCACATGCATTTGCAAACTTCATTGTTTTCAGTAAAACATAAAGTCTTTGTACACAAACCCGGCTTAACTCAACCATTCAAGACAAAATGGACTTTAACAATATCTGATCAGTGTCTTACAAGTATAGTTATATAAGTTCCTAGACCTTAATAATAATCATATTGTTAGCTCATGTGGCACTAAATAGAAAGCATATATAAATATGGATGGACATATTGACATCCATTCCATTTTGGGTCGATGTCCAGACCTGGTTTGCTATCAGTTGTAAAGAAAAACTTGAGCTAGGTCTATCACAGG
The DNA here is from genome assembly GCA_029216955.1 of Iris pallida. Taxonomy (NCBI): domain Eukaryota; kingdom Viridiplantae; phylum Streptophyta; class Magnoliopsida; order Asparagales; family Iridaceae; genus Iris; species Iris pallida. The sequence goes on from JANAVB010008599.1 coordinate 12,191,993, forward strand.
GCAAAATTTTGTAGATCATACCCATGTTTAATATGGCACCAAAAGTCCACATTTAGATAGCTTGGTTGATTTCATACAATTCAAGAAACCAATTTAAAACCCAAAACAAAAATATTGTATTCGCAGTAAAATCTTGTGCATATTAGACCTAAAAGAACTTTGAATCTAATTTGTGCCAAGATCACATGAAAATATTTCCTGTCCCTTATTTCCAACAAGGAATCAGGTGTTGGATATAGATCCTTCCTAATAGCATAAAATTAGCAAGTACTTCAGAAGAACAAAAGAATCTTTTTATATGTTTCTGTCAGCTACCTTCTTTCTAAGCAGGTCTCGTGGGCGGAATTGAGCAAACTGACAAGCCTTCAGAGAGGAAATAGAGCTTCAATATATAAAACCCAAATCTACAAATTCAAACTTGCAGTGATTACCAGTGGTGACATATCTGAGACAAAAGGTCAACTGGAGAAACACCATTGTGCTAGACGTGATGAGGCGAGACCGTTCTTTGGTCAGCTACGAGCCTTTGCTTTTCGGGAATGACGTCCAAAAGGAATAATGGAAATCTTCTCGCGAGTGAATGGTTTCTATTTTATAAAGTTCGGTCTTGAGGAAGATTTAGAGAGGATCCTGGAAACTGGTCCTTGGACAATGGATGGCCGATTAGTAGAGTGATGAGGAGATGGGATCCTACTAAATTCGAGAGGGATAGACTCACGTCGATGCCAATATGGATTAGAATGCCTTGGTTATCTCCGCATTTGCGGAGCTCCCCTGCAATACTGAAAATGACCAGTATTATTGGAACCCCTCTCCGGACTGGCACTCACTGCGAGAAGACAACAATTGGCCTACACTAGAGTGTTTGTAGAGATTGAAGTTGTTGATCCGTTGCTACAGATCATACACATAGAACCACCTAATGGGATGATGATCGAGCAGATGTAGAGTATGAACGGGTGCCGCCAAGCTGCTCTAAGGCCTCGTTTGGTTCACGGAAAGGAAATCAATTCCCATGTATTTTCCATGGGGATGGGAAAGTAGAATTCCTATCAAATTTCCTTTCCTATGTTTGGTTGGTGTAGGAAAGGAAAGAAAAAAAATATATCATTGTTCCAACAATATCCAATGTCAACATAATTATAATGAAGAGTTAATTGGTAAAATATGTAATAAATCAAGGCTACTTTTGTCATAATGTTTGGTAATTAATGTTGGGAAAGGAGGAGGGAAAATGAATCCCATGGGTCATGAGAGGAATCATTTTCCCTCCTATTTTCCTCCATGTCAGGAAAGTGTTTCCCAAATTTGTGGCTACCAAACAAAGGAAAGGAACAAGTTTCCTTTCTAGATTCCTTGAATCCGTGAACCAAACGAGGCCTAAATGCCAATTTTTGGGGCATGTCAATCAAAGACAGAAATATGGGACTTCAACCACTATCATGATTTGGCAACTATCATGAAGAATCAAGAATTTAATTTAATATGACCTTTACAGCATAACCACCATCATAGGACACTATCATCAGATGCTACCCACTAGTTCTTATTATTCCCCCCAACTATTAGAGGTCTGTTCCTGATCATATGCTGATCATAAACTATTTATTGACTTTCTTATGATATGGAAATTAGGTAAATAGATTGACTAACGACAAGGAATGATGGCAATAAGGATCTACAGAAAAATGGACGAAAGTTGTAAGAAGGAATTTCTAAAGACTTTGATGGGGGACAGAGAGTTGGGAGAAATTAAACTTTGGTGGTTACGGATCTCATATACTATACCCAATTGCTATCCCAGAGGAAGATGATTCACAACACTTTTATGTCATTATGAGAAGTAATAAGATAACATACGCATTTTCTTCTCCAGAATTGTAGTTGACTTCTGCATTTGCTCTTGAGCATAAACTGGGGGGTTCACGTGGACTGAAAGATATTTCAGATGTCGCCTTCTTGACAATGGACAACTCCTGTTTCTGTGGTTGGCTCCCTAAACATATTGCTTGAGCAGCATTACTTGAAAGGACCTTCCGTCGAAGCTTCAGAGTTTTTGCAAAGCAGCTAGGTTGTTGTTCATGCTCTTGGATGCTAACATACTGACCAACTTCGCTTACCTCCCTTGAAGAATCAGATCTCAACCTGTATTCTTTCACAATATGATCACTTATAATTCTATCAGAAGTTGTCCTGGAGCTTCGAGCATCCTCTTCATGGTTTCTAATTACGACTGCTTCTTTATCATGGAAGCAGCTAGCCTCCGGGACCAGGTTAGCATCCAACTGCTCAACAAAAGATGAAAGGTTCTTCCCAGGTTGAGAGGGATACACTTGAAAGCATGCTTCTCTTCTTGCAGAGGTATCGCTCTCATTTTCATCTGTCATGGTTGATTCAGACATTTGACAATTTCGACCAGAACAGCCCAACAAACTAAAAGATGGCTTCTTCACACTGGTACTTTTTTTATACAGGCCGGAACAAGCTTTAATCTGATCTGTACATTGCATCCAAGCACATCCTCAAGTGAATGTGCAATTAACTTCCACGACTTTTCTGCCTTCGATAGATGATCAGGATGGAAGAACTCTATTTCAGCAATTGCCAGGCCTGTAATTCGGAAATCTTAACTGAATAAATAGCACTTTTTTATGCATCAAATGAATATATCACTGTAACTTAGATCTAAGTAACAAGTTTTAACATAGCAGACATTCTACACTGAGCATGAACACCAAAGATCAACAGTTACATCAGCAAGATCTATAATGATAAAGTAATTCAAAATATTGTGTGAAAAACTCTACAAGGCAAGATCAACAGTTACATCAGCAAGATCTATAATGATAAAGTAATTTAAAATATTGTGTGAAAAACTCTACAAGGCAAGTACTAACACCTTGATAACGTTGGTACGAACGATGAACAGAATAGTGCTGAACTTCACATCATTCAAGGAGGAATCAGAAACCAGTGCCTAGAATTGTCAAACTTCCATAATCCCTCATGACATTACTATATTTGTAAATGTGTTAGTGTCATAGTTTTAAAAGGCGAAAGGCGCACCAAGGCGCAAAGGTTCCTGGAGCCTGAGGCGCAAGGCGCGCCTTTTGAAAGCTAGGCGCACTTTTTTCTCAAAAAAATAAATAAATATTATACCAATATCTTTCTATCTTTAAGCATTTTCTATCCTGGATTTTATTGTAAAGGCAAAAAAAAAAAATCAAACATGTTATAATCTTCTCTTTGCTATACGGAAATTTTAACAAGAACTTTTCTATTTTGCAGGAAATCTAGGTTAGGGGAAAAAAAATAGGTTAGGTTAGGGGAAAAAAATAGACTTTAAAGTAAAGTAACTTTTCCAATGAAAAAAAAGAGCAATCACAGAAAGGCGCGGCTTGTTGAACGCCTGCGCCTGCGCCTTTATACTTAAAGCGTGCGCCTTTTTAAGGTGGTGCGTCTGGCACAGTTTTAGGCACTTTCCCTGCGTGTCGCTGTGCCTTGCGCCTAGGCGCGCTTTTTAAATGAATGGTAGTGTATCATGTACACATTGAAGAATCAACAAAACTAGCGAGTCTATACTTTGGTAAACCCCACTATACCTTGACATGGTCTATACTTACACGTCATTCACATGAAATAGAAATATTAAGTGTATGGGTCGTATTAATAGATATAATGACTCAAATGTGTCCTTGCAAGTGTGCCAAATTGTCGTCAAAAGATCCATGTGTCTTCACAGTGTCAAACCAAATGCAAAATGTCAAGGTAATCACTCTGACCTACCAAAACTAAACAAGTACTAAAAGAACCATACTTTTAATCAATCGTCCAAATTGAGAATCCTATAGCTAGTTAGAAATTTCTCTTTTAGCTCTTGAAACCTTGATGTTCTAGTTTGTTTAGAATTTGGACATTTTAAGATGTCCAAACTTCTCCCGAATTGTTAGCCTTGTCACATGACACAAATTTGTGAAAACTCTAAAAGTAACTACAATACAGTGGCAGATTATATCAATATGGAAACTTCTTACACGATCTTAACATCCAATGTGTAAGTGATGTGTATCATTCTATTTCCAGTCAAACAGCATTTAAATAAAAATTGGTTCACTTGGCATTTGATGTTTGAGAAGAGCACATAATCAATTGGAGAAATAATTCAGAAATAGAAGCATACCAAAAAGGGTTTCTTTCCTTCCATTGACTAGGTGGGTCGCTTTGCGAAAGACATTGCTCAGGACCAACGGGTCATATGACATGCGGGCGATTGACTGTGCACGCTCCATCAGGCTCCTATTTCTATGTATGTCTCTTGAAATTTATTATTTCCTTTTCTACTTGTATGAATGATGTGCCTCTTTGAACGATTCTAGGTTCACTTCAAGTTCCGCCATTTACCAAGATTCCTTTTCGTGTCTATCTGGATTTGTATGGTCTACTCTTTCGTCTTTGGAACCAACTTGAAGAGCAGTAGGTATCTGAAAAACCTATGTTGTGGTAGTGATGGCTTTTAAATATGTAAGCCTCAACCCACCACATGACTATATGGGACAATTTTCCTCCTAAACAAGACAAAATTACTATTTTTCATTTAAAAATAAAACTTCATCTTCTTCCTCCCTACTTGCTAACTAACCCCATCCTATCTGCCTACCCCTCCAACCTCTCCAGCTTGGGTCTCGCTGCCCTCCCCTTGCTTGAATGAAACAAGGGGCGCCATTTCCTCTCACAACGCCATTTATATAGAATTCTCCCTTTAGTGTTCATTTGAGCAACTTATTATTGTTTTGTTTTCGTTTAAAAGTAGAATTCATTTTTGCTATGTTTTTTTTGATAGATTTGGTTGTGGGACTGAGGTTACTGGAATTCGCCATATGGGTGGTGAACTGCATACTAGTTCGCACGTACATGAACGTGGTACATCGGCAAACTGGTATGTGGTTTCTACGTTCCAGTGACATATTATACGAACTTACATGGGTTAGCATATCATCGACATCTTCTCCGGTTTCATATCGACAGTCTTTGATTCGCTTCTCCCGCATATTTTGAAAAAGCAACATTATTGATAAGAAGTTTGCAAATAGTGAACTTCATTTGGTTTTAATTTTGGGTGTTATTAAATGCATGCATTTTTATTCACTTTACCCATTTTGTCGACTTTGTTAAGTTTAACTTGTAAAAAAATCAGTTTACACTCTTCCACTTTACCCCCTAAATTCCTTATTCATGATGACAAAGAAAGGGTTTTTTGTTTTCTAGGACTCTAAAAATGAGTCAGTTCAAAACAAGGGAAAGGGGGGTGCACTGATCTGCAGTGTTGTATAAGATAACTCTATGTGGTGTGTGGTACAATGAATGTAGCACCTGGAGTTCAGTTGGTATATTTTGACATATGAAAAAATAGATAAACTCTGGAATGGGCAAGTATGTTTTAAGGTCAGAGCCACAGAGGTGGCAGGCCCTTGTCAACGTGTATCTTGCCTTGTTTCTTGTGTATTCTGCCGAAATGAAGAAGAACAAAAAAATGTGTTTTGCCCATGATAAGGGCCATGTTTCCTCCCTGAATTCTAATTTCTGGAAAGACCTACCATGCATTCCTTTCTACCACATATTTTGTTGTTGATCAATGTCCTTTTGCTATGTGCTTATCGGTAAGTTTTGTATTTGTACCATCTCCCAAAATTTTAGATCAAGTCTTTGCATTGTATCTGTGTAACATATTTTTGGTACTCTTCTCTTTGTAGTTGTATTGGATTTGTTGTATTCAAATACTTTAAGGAAAAAGGACTAGAGACAATTGTTCAGTTCACTCAAAAAAGAAAAAAAATGATTAGATATTTAATCAAAAGTTAAAAAACAATTTTTTAATATAGGTTTAATTTTTATTCAAAATTAAAGAAAAATATTTAATTAAATTAAGATTAGGATTACAGTTGGGGAGGAATGAGAAAAATGATTGGTCTGTTTTAATTAACTTTGGACTATTATTAACTGAAACTCATGTGATAAATTCACCCAAAGAAGAGACGAAAATTATAGGATAAAAGCAGGTGTGCGTCAGTTGTAGGACGGAAGTCAAAGACTTCCTCAAATCAACTACCTACTTGCAAGATACATGCGAAAGTAGGGCTTGTATAGAAATCAACCAAACAACAGGTTTGATTGGCTATGAGATGGACTGGATTTCCCTAACGAAATAATGTTGGAAAATGGTCAGGACTCAGGAGTCCAGTTGAGTAGATTAGGATGACGGAAATCCATACATGAAGACACTAAAATTTGAAAGGTCTAACACAACCGAAAATTCTACCTCAAATCCTTGATCCCTTTGCCCACTATAATCCCCACTAAGAGTAGGATAATCTACCACCAACAGAAGAAGAGGAAGAAATGGAAAAGGAAGCAAAGGAAAAAGGTTTAGCTACCTACAATGAGAAGATGAAAGTCCAAACGCAAAGAAAAATGGAGAAAGATTTGGCCATAGGAAAAGAACTTCCCAAGAAACTAGTTTTGATGTAGGATATCTAGAGTCTGGACCCAAAGTATTTTTTAGTAGCGCGAGAAAGTTTCTATTGTTGCAATTTTTCATTTAGTTGGAGAAGCAATTAAAGAGGAAACATCAAGTATGGGGATTGGCACGGCTTGCAAAATAATGTGTCTTCGTTTTTTTTTTTTTTTTTGGAATTAGTATCCTATTAGATTGGATTGGACAGAGCAACTATCCTCTCATCCAGTCAGATTTTCCTAAACAACCAAAGCAACCATGTCTAGGTGCTCAACAAATTATCTACTCACACCGAGATCACAACAAATGCATATCTTGTGTCAATATCTATGCTAAGATCCACTATCATACAACATGTTCTCTTTTATTTAATGTCATGTAGATGCATATGGGCGCTGAGTTAATTTATTATACATGGAAACATATACAACGCACTCCAGATGATTGAAATCTGAGATTCATCAGAACACATTAAGTTTCTTATTGGACCCTTCATCATAATACTTTTGTATCTTAACAACCAATAAAATGGAGAAGCTGAGCAGCATGAAACTTCACTGACGGTGCGGCAAGAGTAATACTCTCGTAGAACATTTTTCGAGTCCTCACTTCTGAAAACAATGCATCTCTTAGCTCAAGAATGATACTTCTCATTAAACATATTTTTACCCTTTTCAGATATTTTTCCATCGAGCCGTTGTTGAAGTGAAAGAGTGAGGGAAGGTGCCCGAATGTTTGAAAAGATCAGTTATGTTGCTAGTAGGTGTAGCTGAATGTACAGGTATGAAGCGTCGCAGATTGAGACCGGCCATATGCACCAGCTTCTAAAATTATCTGGACTATTAGAGGCTGTGTTTGATTCTACTGTCTCACATTTAAACTTGTTACACTGTTATACTTGGTCCATGCTAATTCTTGTTACTTCTGAGCCCCCTATTGTACCCTTCTCTATAATTTGATTCCTAGTAAGCATGAGCTATTATACTTATGTCAATATTGAAGACTAGATATGAAGACTAAATTTTACAACAAAAAAGTTGATAAAAAATATATAGCAAGGGTATTATTATGATGCAATAAGGCTGCATACTTTACACTCGGAGAACCGACAAAGTTATAATCTTCTCTTTTAGATAATACAAAGAAGTTGGACTTACCATCATTAAAAGAGATGGATGACAAATTCCCCTCTTTCTGCAAGAAGATTTTTAAGGAACTTGATTGACATTTTCTGCTAGTTCTTCTCCAAATTGCTTCAAGTTTTGTTCTGTCGCAGTGATTTTCAGGACAAATTGTCCTGTTATGCTCATCACAATCTGAGTTTTTCAAACTATTCCTTGGCGAGCTTGAGCAAAAGTTCTCGTCATCTGCATTCAGTCAATAGTTATGCACAATCTTTCAAGAGCATTTTACCAACAAGTAACATACACAAAGTAAAAGTGTAGCATTAATAATTAATAATTATCTTATATATACCTCTTACCTCCAGTACCGAACTGTAAAAGTGCAACAGTAAGCCATGTTGCCTGATTTTTCGAGGTTCTCAACTGCTTTTCTGTTTCAGAAAGTATTTTCAAAGCATGTCTCAGTTTCTGCATGCCAATATCAGTTACTGCATGGAAAAACACTCCCTATGAGAATCAAATTCTACATGGTAATTTTAGATGAAAAAAATGGTTAAGTTTGTAGCTTGAATCCCATTAAGAAAACGAAGAAGGGAGCATATATATCTGCATATAATCTGTCATTAAAGGTTCATATGCATCTTTTCTCTTTTCTTTCTGAATCCTATAAGACCAAGCATTTTAGTACGCCATGTGTAATGGTATAACTGATACCCCTTTTCAAACAAACATGATATTATCGAAGAAATACTATGGCCCTAGAACTATCATTACAGTATAATCCAGGGCGAGGAATCAGGAATGAAATAACATGATATTGTTACCATTAATCAGTAGCATCCCGCATACCTTAATTTACTACTCCATCTAAGCTAGTCTTTCTCTTTGGCTGCATGAGCTTAAATCTGCATGGCCAGTCGAAAGGTAGGTCAATCAATCCAACAGCATTTCATGCCTTGTATGGCATGACCCTCGTGCGTATACCTCGGGTAGGAATTTGACACAAACATAGAGGGTTGATGTCAGGTTCGCAACTGGCCACACAAACTTTGACAATTCTCTAATGGAGCTTTCTTATGCTCCATACTGGACCCCATTTTGATGGGAGAAGGCTTGGATGATGATAATGGGGATGATGATGATCTAAACTAAAGCAGTACACAACAACTATCATGTTGGGAAATGATGGTGGAACCTCACCTTCTTACATGACAATTATCATACCACAAGAGTTTCAGTTAGTATGCAATTTTGCATCTTCAAGAAAATGATGAGAATTTATAGACTGTGCTATAGACACCTTGAGTAAGGTAAATTAAATGACTCAAGGCTTGTGTAGTGGATTTAAGTGCGTTCACAGAGAAATCATCACTTCTATCCTAATATGTCTTGAAGGTGGGCGCAGAAAAAAGTTATATCATATCATCAAAAAGTTTCATGACAAAGCGGAGATACTCCTAAGAAGGGCTACAGAAGTTAAGACGACCATCGCCCTCAAGAGAGAAAATCTAAATGGTAGAAGCCAAATGTAAATACTAGAACAAGGTTGTAGAGCTAGGAAAAGAACACAGCTCTTATAACAGACAAAAGACCACATTTAAATTAAAGCATCAAGAAGTTACAAAGAAAATAAGCAGAAACCAGAAGATAATAATCCCACAAGTCGAGTGTTTTCCTTCGAAAAATCTATAGAGGAAAAGTTTCCGTTATTGTAGACAATTACAACTTTTACACATAAACTTTGAAAGTAATTGTTATAAAGAATAATTGAATCTGGGAGAGGGCGATGGGAGTCTGGTCGGTGCGTGACTATTTTGTCCTGTTGACGATAAGACCCCATGTTGGACGGGTGCTTTCTCCTTTGTGGACATGAGCTTCAAGGAGTACTTGGAGAGGAGCATTGGTATTCTTCAAGGGCATATCTACTAGAGGTTGCGAGGATGTACTAGACCCAAGGAGGAGAGGAAGGTTGCGAGAGTGGAGTGCTCTATGTTTGCAGCCAAGGAAATTCTCGTGGAGAGAGAAGACACGAAGAAGATAGATTTTCAGCTCTAAAATGGGCTATTTATAGCCAAAGATGGCAGTCAGCTTGCTGGAAGCTGCTTCCGGTTGAGGGAAGGTGCTCAGCGTCAGTTGATACCAGCTACTCACGCGTGGAGCAATAAAAACTCGCCACGTGGTTGGCTGCATTAATGATATATATTGAGTCAAATCATGCAGTTAGTCGTCATGGCATTAATGATAGACATTGTCTTATCAATCAGTCAATCGTCACGTGCGACTTGCATGATGTTGCGCAACGATATTGAGTCAAATTATGCAGTTAGTCAACATGGCATTAATGATAGACATTGTCTTATCAATCAGTCAATCGACATGCACGACTGACATGATGTCTACATTTAATGTGGGCGGCTCGCGCGTACGTCATTCGGTCGGCAAGCTCCAGCGGCTGGAACATAGAAGCTCCGATGTTGACTTTCAGCGGCTGGAGAGGAGCAACTTGCTCGTCGTCTTCCAACGACTGGAGAGCAAAGGTCTGCTCGTTGGCTTCCCGTGAAGGAAGTAGCCTAATCTTTAGTGGAGAGTTATTTGTCTACTTCTCGCGGCTGAAGCATGTTGGCTGCAATTTAATTCCAACGGGACACTATTTTTCTTCTTTTTAGCGATCTGCAAATTTATTTAGCATTTGAGGGCTTCGCCCTCGAAACCCACGGAGGGCGTTGTCTCCTCGACCCCGTCCGCTGACCAATCAACGAAACCCCCCATCAACTATGCCTAAACTTTAAAATTGGCATTTAAATACCTCGGACTTCTAAGTTTCTGCAACTTGCTACCTTACGCTGTTGTTAACAAAATAAATAAAAAAATTATTCCATCCATGTCTTTTTCCTTACAAGCTATAGTCTTGAGAAACGTAGTACTAAACCACCAATCTCCTCTCCTTTTGGAGATCCCTCTACCCCTCCTTTCTTGGCCTACCACCTCCTTCCGCCCCTACCCTTGTTGACCCCTCTCCTCGCCTTTCCCAACATCTAGGAAAGCCCAATGGCTGAACATCCCCCTTTTCGACCTCCATCCTCGTCGGTCCACCGCCTAGACGACCCCTATCTAGATCGCCAACTTTGGTGATCTGAATCTCTTGTTTAAGTCTCGCTATAAACCTGATTTTGCAGAAGACTCTTCCAATAGCATAGAAAGTTTGAAAAAGTTTTTATTTCTTGTCAATATGGGTTATATCTACACATTTCTTATGATCTGACTTCATAGTCGCACTACATTTGTTTTGCATTGTCTCGTAAGTCATGACTCATGAACCACCACTGTTTGTTGCATGTTGCTCATGTAGAGAAGTGAAGTTTCTGATGGTTTAGGATGCTTGACTATTTTGTACAAAAAATCTGAGTAATTTGACATTTTACCCTGTTTTACAGTTTATTAAACATGTTGTCCGATAGGGTTTATACAATTTGGATGAGTGTGAAGTTTCATTGTATTTGATGGTGTATGACTATGAAAAATTAAGTTTTATACCTAAGTGAAATGAAATGAAGTAATGAGTTTTGGATTTTTATGATGTTTTAAGGTTTTTTTAGGGCGCTGCTTAGTGTGATGGTAAGGCCTGGATGAAGGATGCAGGTTACACTTGCAAAAACCTCTCCATATTCGGGGTAAGGGTGTGCACATCTTGGCCTCCTCACACCCTGCATTAGCGGGAGGCTCGTGGCACTAGACATCAAATTTATGTTTTTCCATATGATGAAATAATTCTGACTTAGGCTCTGGCTTTGACTTTGCCAAAAAAGAGAGTTTCAGGTCAGCTTAGTAGCTTTATCTAAGGGCTTGTGTAGACCAAAAACTACTTTTGTCTTGTAGTGATGGTGACATTTGACATCTCGTTCTTTATCAAGTGAGGGAATAGCAAAGCCCCTGCATCTGCCATGATCCATGTTATTTTTATTTAACTTCGCTCATGTGTTTCATCAACATGAAAAGTTGATTTAGGCCTGAATTTTGAATGAATAACAGTAGAGCTTAGTAGTATTTTAAAGTGCACTCCACGAACTGAATTGGTGAACCAACTGAGCCTATGCCTTACACCTTGCACCAGTAAACAAGACAACTAGTGTAACCCGGTTCCCAAACCAGTACCATAACCTGGGATTACCAGGCTCCAGGTAACTATGTCCCCCGAGAGGAGAACACTACATAAATTGAATCCTACAGTTGAATTTGAAACATGATTTTGGTGTTCCATATATGTAAAATAATTATCCTTTTATAACATTTGGGATTCAGGATTTTCGTGACAATGTGCCCCAAGTTTTCGGATGAGGGCTTCGCTATTATCACGGTGATTTTTCAGAATGAGCAACTAGGAGAGAGACTACTTACTATAATCGGTTGTTGGTACTGCTGTGATTTTTGGGATGAACAGCGACTTACTATAAATTTTCTTCTAGTTATAATCCTTCTTGAACTTTTTGGGTATCAAAATGAGAAAAGGAATGGTAAGTCAATTACTATGTTGTCTGAGCAAAAGATCCTCCAATTAATTACTAAATCATAATTTCTTTTGAAGAAACTAGAATCAACTGATATAAACCCATAATGTCAGTCCATATAAACTTGCAAATTCAGTGACTCATTCACGTGGTTATTGGTGCAAACACAAGGTCTTAGGTCCATCAAGAAAAGAATACAAGGCCACTAACAAACAACTATGTTAACTGAAGTAATGAGGTTGAGGTAGATAACAGTACAATACCCAAGAATTGAAAATCTAATCAACACATGTATACCAAAGCAAGTATATTTGGACTTATCAATGGGCAATAGACCAAGTGTTAGTGCCTAGGGACATAACATTGAGGTCATAGGTTGAATTATTTTAGTTGCAGGGGAAAAGAAAGTAAACTGGAAATAATGGTAATAATTTGCACCAAAAAATTGAAATAAATAGGCCTTACAATCATGTGTATCAAAAAGGTTTCTGCCAACATTACAAAATCCTGGTTGACGTCTTCCTGAAAGAATGTCCATAATAAGATTAGCAAGTTGTGATATTAACTGCATAGGGTCAATCCTTGAGCTCATAAGATCCCTAGCCCTTATCACAGTATTAGTAGTGTCTGCGGATAGTGCTAGATCTAACAAATTGAGCAACTCCTTGTCAGAGACAACTCCTACCTGCAAAAAAGGGGTAGAAAGGAAACAAAATGTTCTCAATTCATATATATTGCATAGATCTAAATTAGAACCACAAATAGCTATTCTAGTCAAAATCAAAAGTAATGAAGGATAGTCCATTACTCACAAGCTCATACGCAAGAGATAATGTGATTCTCTTCCCAAGCAAACCCAACTGATCAAGAATTGTCTCTGCGTCTCGAAGAGAACCATTAGATTTTGCAGCAATGAAGTCCACTGCATCCTTATCAAATTCCAATCCTTCCTCTATGCAAATCTTTTGTAGCCTGAAGCTAATATCAACATCCTTTATCTTCGGAAAGTGGTACCTTTGGGTTTGTGACACATAACTACTGGGCAGCTTAGCTGGGTCAGTAGTGATCATTATAAACACAGAATGTTGGGAAAGGTTCTCAACACTATTAAAAATAGCGGCCCATGTCTCCCCTCTCAGAAATTGGCATTCATCAATGATGAACACCTTGAAGTGAGAGGAAAATGGAGAAAGAGAGGCACTTTTTATTAGGGCCTTCACCCTATCCTTGTGATTTAATTTTGCAGCATCAAGCTCTTTGACATCCCTACTCCTTCCAGAGAACAAAAACACACACTCCCGGCAGAAGCCACAAGGCCTATGCTCCTCAAGTGATAAGCAGTTCAAAGCAGCTGCAAAAATTCTAGCAGTTGATGTCTTGCCTGTACCTCTAGGACCATGAAACAGATACACTGGAGCAATTTTCCCTTTAGATAAGGCATATAAAAGGGAATTGGAAACTACCATCAGTCCAACCAAGTCACTAAAGGATCTAGGCCTGAATTTCTGACTCAAACTTCTCGGAGTCTCTGGGTATGGAACAATCTCTCTAGAAGCTGGCTCTCTCCCTTCAGAAGATAGCAATGGATGTTCTTCCCTGACATCAGGAGAAAGATTTGGATCCCTATATCTTGGTGTTCTAGACCAGCAATAACTAATTCCACATCCATTAAAATTTGAATCCCTGACGTCAACCTCATCAGTCGGAAACCCAATGGTGGTCCAGCTCGAACAATTTGTACGGGACTCACTCATCGACATGCATGGAGTTCCTACTCGGCTCATGATCGCATCCTCTAATGCAGCAACTGGTTTCCTCCAACTGTGATATCCCGACTTCTTTCTTACAACTGTTCTGTCAACTCTTGACTCGCTACAAGAATTTACTTCCTCTTCCAAATATTTCATGGAGCGTGTGACCAACTTTGGCTCCTTTGACTTCTTCATACGTTGCCGACATGGTTTACGGACCATGTAAGCCTTTCTTGAATCGGTACCTCTAATCCTGACCATGGACGACTTCTTCAACGAATTATGGTCCGACTCTGACTCATTTCCAAAACCATGCAGTTCTTTTAATCCAACATCATCCAAGTTCATACTGTTAATAGCCATTGCAAACTTGCTCATCGAGTTCGTATCCGGGTCTCTCAGCGATCGGACTCGCTTAAGTGCCACCAGTGTCTTCGAAAGCGGCACATCAACTGAATTCCTCCTCCCCTCTGCCATTCTGTAAATACCACTTAATCCTACTCACTCACATCCAAATGTCCTAAACACATAAAGTAGTACTTTATTCTCCTCCCTGCACACAATACAGACAACCAACAAATTACATACATACATAAAGTAACAAACTAACCACATAGTATACAACATTCTCGATCGTGCCGTAACCTATATGGGGAAACAACAACAAAAATGTAACAGAAATTTTCATACAGGGTAAAGAAATTTACCGAAATTTTAAAAAAAGTGAGAAGTTTAACAAAATTTCAATTTGGGTAACGGAGCGACAAGTCCCATGGCGCGTACTCAACCTTCAGTAGAACAAAGAGGGGACGCGCCATCACCGATGGCTGCTTTGTGGATGAAGTTCACTCTGGTAAGGTGTCAGTAGGGTGCGCCAGCAATGGTGGCGCGCTATGCAAGAGAAGGCCATCACTGATGGCGCCCCATGGCCACGTGGTGGGCTGCGGTAGGGTGCGCCATCAATGGTGGCGCGCAATGGCAGAGTAGGCCATCCCCGATGGCGCGCCATGGGTTCACGTGTGGTCAGCGGGTGGTCAAGCACTGCGTTGGGCGCTGCGTTGGGGTGTGTTCGAGGTGGCAGGCCATCAATGATGGCGCTTTGGACAGGGAAAAAAGTTGTTTGGGGAGGGAAAAAAGTGGCAGGCCATCAATGTTTGGGGAGTCTTCAACGTGGTCTCCCTCTACTGCTGCGCCATTGGGAAGAAAAAAAAGTTTTTGGAGACCACGTTGGAGATTCCCCCTTCTTTATAAACTCCTTCTTTCTTCTTCTTCACATAATTTTTCCCGAACCTCTTCTCTTGTTCTTCATCTTCATCCTCATCTTCATTCTCATCCTCAGCTTCATCTTCATCCTCCTCTTTCTCATGTAAGTAACTCTTGAACAAAATTAAATTATGATTTTATTTGAATATTTGTATTATTTATCGTATTTTTGAAAAAATATAACAGATGGCTCAACCGAATGACGGGTTTATTCTCGGGGGACCAATTACAGAAGTCGTCAAACAGGAAAGAGAAATTCATATATCTAAGTTGGTTTTTGAGGGGAAGGTAAATTTTAAAATAGTAACTCACGTTCTTCTGTATTATTTATTTATTTTACATAAATGTAACAAATAAAATTTGCTTGTAGTTATATGATTATCCTCTAGAGGCTCGAACACGGGAGCATGGAAGTTGGAGGATTCAGAGAAGGTATCAGACATGGGAGTTAAATGCTGCTCAAAAGCAGTTGGTGCGTTCATTTGGGTTTCATTATCTGGATGAAATTCAAATTTTAGTCCACGACGTTCACCTCATTTTTAGTCTCGCTGAGCGTTGGTGGCCTCAACGCAACACATTTCAGTTGCCTGTTGGTGAAATGACAATCACACTCTGGGATGTCGCAAATATTCTAGGATTACCTATTACAGGTGAACCAATATATTTTGATACACATTTAAATCCGTGTGAAATAGTCAGGAGATATTTAGGCATTACGCCCCCTACGGACCTAGGAGCAAGTAGTTTTGTTACGATAACTTGGCTTCGGGGTAACTTTATGGATTTAGATAAGACTATCGACGGTCTAGTCGCGGTCGATGATTACAGGGTACGTCCCTCCTTGGTAATTTTGGCTAATATTTATTAATTTTAATAGCGAGTTAATTTTAATATGTTAGTTTCATAATTTGCAGATACTTTGCTGTACTAGAGCATATTTGCTCTGTTTGTCCTGGACAATGTTATTTTTCGACGGACAGGAAAATAGAATAAACGTACGACTGCTACCTTTCTTAGATGATCTTAAAGTACCTACTCGCCATGCATGGGGAGCTGCTACATTAGCATATCTATATGCCAGCTTGACGGAATTTGCTAGATCAAATGGTTCCAAAATTTTGTGTGGGTGCGCGACGCTGGTTCAGGTAATGAAAAATCAATATCTAAATTGATTTCAATTATATACATTTTTTTGAATATCGAATTATTTCTGTCGTAGGTATGGTGCTACGAACATTTTTTTATTGGTCGACCTGCAACCAGCATTCCAAGTGATATTGGAATTTTTTCGCTTGCTACGCGATGGGCCACAAATGTAGTGGACCCACAACATAATTTACACAGAGATGTTTCACTGTATCGAGGAGAATTTGATACGTTGCAGTGGAATGAGGTAACTAATAAATTTAGCATAGTCATTCCAGTTAATAATTTGGTACAAATTTATCGTAAATAATTGTCATGCAATAGGTTATGTGGATACCCTACTCGGATGATGAAAACGGTCCAGAAATAAGAAGGGCAGCGTTCGAGCTAAGCCTACACAAATCTTTTATTATATATGATCGTTACACTATGTATCATCCAGCAGACCGCGTTCTACGACAATTCGGTTATTGCCAGATAATCCCAGCTGACCCTCCTTGCATGAGTTATGATATAGCCAATGCAAGAAACATAATTGATACAGCTAGAGCTTCCTGGTTTAGGCGATTCCAGGATTATAGTGTGGCAAATCTTCCCCGGATAAGGCACCCAGATGAATGTAAGTTCCAAATTAGTAGTATACTTGGACAGATAGCGTACACAAATATATTTGTCTTACGATTGTTCCAACGTAATGCAGATGAAGGCAACTTGGCTTATAGGCAATGGTGGGGAGCGCCTCGTATAACTAACAGAGCGTACACATTTCAGGAGCCACGGTTCAAGCCTAAAGCCGTAGATGAAGCTACTCTGCGAGCTTTTGTTGATGGCATATCTGAAGCGGTACGCCTTTACCACTAATCCAAATGAGAGTTATATGATCACAAATTTCATTTACAGATTTCAAATTTCAGGCAATTACGGGATGTCAATACATCCAAGAACCAGAGAGCCATTTGTGGCCGCATGGGCGGGAGTGGATGCACGATATTTTAACTCGTGTAGATTCACTGAGTCTTGGACGGGATCCTGATATGCCTCCATTGCATGCACGTATCCCGGCCGATTATCCGAGTGCCACTGTACCCCTGAGACGTTCACGATGTCAGAGGACGGTTGATCCATAGGACGAGGCGGATGAGGGCGCTGCTGGAGAGGGCGCTACTGTAGAGGACAACAGCCAACGGTACCATGGAGAGGGCAGCAGCCAGCGGTACCATGGAGAGGGCAGCAGCCAGCAGTACCATGGAGAGGGCACTGCTAGCTGCTGCCCTCTCCATGGTACTGCCCTCTCCATCATATAAATTTCTCCATGGTACCGCTGGCTGCTGCCCTCTCCACGGTACTGTTGGCTGCTGCCCTCTCCAGTAGCGCCCTCTCCAGCAGCGCCCTCATCCGCCTCGTCCTGTGGATCAACCGCCCTCTTACGTCGTGAACGTCTCAGGGGTACAGTGGCACCAGGATAATCGGCCGGAATACGTGTATGCAATGGAGTCATATCAGGATCCCGTCCAAGACTCAGTGAATCTACACGAGTTAAAATATCGTGCATCCACTCCCGCCCATGCGGCCACAAATGGCTCTCTGGTTCTTGGATATATTGTCATCCCGTAATTGCCTGAAATTTGAAATCTGTAAATAAAATTTGTGATCATATAACTCTCATTTGGATTAGTGGTAAAGGCGTACCGCTTCAGATATGCCATCAACAAAAGCTCGCAGAGTAGCTTCATCTACGGCTTTAGGCTTGAACCGTGGCTCCTGAAATGTGTACGCTCTGTTTAGTTATACGAGGCGCTCCCTACCATTGCTTATAAGCCAAGTTGCCTTCATCTGCATTACGTTGGAACAATCGTAAGACAAATATATTTGTGTACGCTATCTGTCCAAGTATACTACTAAGTTGGAACTTACATTCATCTGGGTGCCTTATCCGGGGAAGATTTGCCACACTATAATCCTGGAATCGCCTAAACCAGGAAGCTCTAGCAGTATCAATTCTGTTTCTTGCATTGGCTATATCATAACTCATGCAAGGAGGGTCAGCCGGGATTATCTTGCAATAACCGAATTGTCGTAGAACGCGGTCTGCTGGATGATACATAGTGTAACGATCATATATAATAAAAGATTTGTGTAGGCTTAGCTCGAACGATGTCCTTCTTATTTCTGGACCGTTTTCATCATCCGAGTAGGGTATCCACATAACCTATTGCATGACAATTATTCACGATAAATTTGTACCAAATTATTAACTGGAATGACTATACTAAATTTATTAATTACCTCATTCCACTGCAACGTATCAAATTCTCTCCGATACAGTGAAACATCTTGTGTAAATTATGATGTAGGTCCACTACATTTGTGGCCCATCGCGTAGCAAGCGAAAAAATTCCAATATCACTTGGAATGCTGGTTGCAGGTCGACCAATAAAAAAATGTTCGTAGCACCATACCTACGACAGAAATAATTCGATATTCAAGAAAATGTATATAATTGAAATCAATTTAGATATTGATTTTTCATTACCGGATAAAGCGTCGCGCACCCATACAAATTTTTGGAACCATTTGATCTAGCAAATTCCGTTAAGCTGGCATATAGATATGCTAATGTAGCAGCTCCCCATGCATGACGAGTAGGTACTTTAAGATCATCTAAGAAAGGTAGCAGTCGTACGTTTATTCTATTTTCCTGTCCGTCGAAAAATAACATTGTCCAGGACAAACAGAGCAAATATGCTCTAGTACAGCAAAGTATCTGCAAATTATGAAACTAACATATTAAAATTAACTCGCTATTAAAATTAATAAATATTAGCCTAAATTACCAAGGAGGGACGTACCCTGTAATCATCGACCGCGACTAGACCGTCGATAGTCTTATCTAAATCCATAAAGTTACCCCGAAGCCAAGTTATCGTAACAAAACTACTTGCTCCTAGGTCCGTGGGGACGTAATGCCTAAATATCTCCTGACTATTTCACACGGATTTAAATGTGTATCAAAATATATTGGTTCACCTGTAATAGGTAATCCTAGAATATTTGCGACATCCCAGAGTGTGATTGTCATTTCACCAACAGGCAACTGAAATGTGTTGCGTTGAGGCCACCAACGCTCAGCGAGACTAAAAATGAGGTGAACGTCGTGGACTAAAATTTGAATTTCATCCAGATAATGAAACCCAAATGAACGCACCAACTGCTTTTGAGCAGCATTTAACTCCCATGTCTGATACCTTCTCTGAATCCTCCAACTTCCATGCTCCCGTGTTCGAGCCTCTAGAGGATAATCATATAACTACAAGCAAATTTTATTTGTTACATTTATGTAAAATAAATAAATAATACAGAAGAACGTGAGTTACTATTTTAAAATTTACCTTCCCCTCAAAAACCAACTTAGATATATGAATTTCTCTTTCCTGTTTGACGACTTCTGTAATCGGTCCCCCGAGAATAAACCCGTCATTCGGTTGAGCCATCTGTTATATTTTTTCAAAAATACGATAAATAATACAAATATTCAAATAAAATCATAATTTAATTTTGTTCAAGAGTTACTTACATGAGAAAGAGGAGGATGAAGATGAAGCTGAGGATGAGAATGAAGATGAGGATGAAGATGAAGAACAAGAGAAGAGGTTAGGGAAAAATTATGTGAAGAAGAAGAAAGAAGGAGTTTATAAAGAAGGGGGAGTCTCCAACGTGGTCTCTAAAAACTTTTTTTCCTTCCCAATGGCGCAGCAGTAGAGGGAGACCACGTTGAAGACTCCCCAAACATTGATGGCCTGCCACTTTTTTCCCTCCCCAAACAACTTTTTCCCCTGTCCAAAGCGCCGTCATTGATGGCCTGCCACCTCGAACACACCCCAACGCAGCGCCCAACGCAGCGCTTGACCACCCGCAGCGCTTGACCACCTGCTGACCACACGTGAACCCATGGTGCGCCATCGGGGATGGCCTACTCTGCCATTGCGCGCCACCATTGATGGCGCACCCTACCGCAGCCCACCACGTGGCCATGGGGCGCCATCAGTGATGGCCTTCTCTTGCATAGCGCGCCACCATTGCTGGCGCACCCTACTGACACCTTACCAGAGTGAACTTCATCCACAAAGCAGCCATCGGTGATGGCGCGTCCCCTCTTTGTTCTACTGAAGGTTGAGTACGCGCCATGGGACTTGTCGCTCCGTTACCCAAATTGAAATTTTGTTAAACTTCTCACTTTTTTTAAAATTTCGGTAAATTTCTTTATCCTGTATGAAAATTTCTGCTTTAACACAGCAAAGTTTTGAAACGCGACTTCAAACATGGAAATTGCATGATGGACTTGAAATCGACACTAGAAAGAATCGGTAGTTTTGTTATAAGTTTTAGAAAATCTAACAAAACCAATACTAGGAAATTAAAATCCCTTAGTTCCTAAAAGCTTCAATATTGCTAAAAATGGAACTTTTCACGTACTCAAGTTTGAACCTTGAGAAAGCACAAAGTTCCACTCAAGCTTCAAATGGGACTACATCAACAAACTAGATTCCAAATTCCCAACAGACGCAAGAAATTGCTAAAAATGGGA
The DNA here is from genome assembly GCA_029216955.1 of Iris pallida. Classification (NCBI taxonomy): domain Eukaryota; kingdom Viridiplantae; phylum Streptophyta; class Magnoliopsida; order Asparagales; family Iridaceae; genus Iris; species Iris pallida. The sequence goes on from JANAVB010008599.1 coordinate 12,212,878, forward strand.
AGTTTTCACTAAACTTCCACTGTGGTTCAAATGAGAGCAAATGCACTATACTTCCATTGTCATTTTGCGCTGTAAAGGAAAGATTTTAACTCTTCAAATGAGAGCAGAAACATGCATTACTCCCATTGTCATTCTCCACTGCCAAAGGAAAGATTTTGACTCTTCCCCGACATAGATGATGGAGATTCTAGCATCAAGAAAGTAATTTCAAATCCATAGGAGGAAAGGAAACTGCTAAAAATGGGAACTTTTCACCGAACTTCCACTGGAACTCTCAAACGGGAAGCAAACGCACTGCTTCCACTGTAAAGGAAACATTTTTGACTCTTCCCCGAATAAAAAGCATGAAGATTCCAGCATCAAGAAAGCAAAACATAAAAACCTCGAAGAAAAGTAAGTTTTTCCAAATCAGGAGAAAAACAGAGAATCTCACCCAAAAAAGCCTCCTTTTCCCAAAAATTAGCAACAAAAACAGCAGAAAGAGAGAAGAGGGGGGGGGTTCAGAATCCGTACCTCCGCTCCAAAGAGAGAGAAACTCCGCAATTTTCCACGGAAGCCCTAACCCTAATTAACCAGGCTCCGGATGTGGGGGAGGCAGTGGCAGAGTCGTAAATAGAGGCGACAGAGAGGGGCGGACGCGGAGCAGTAAATGCCATTGCGCTGGAGCGGAAGTGGCGGTTTTCTCCAGAGATTCTTCTGACGGCTCCTGCTGCTCGCTCGCGGGGCTGTGCCCCCCACCTCGGGAACGGCGCCGGGAGTGGCAGCTTCGTAAATATAGGGATTTGGGTGGGGGTGGTTTCGGGAGTAAAAATAAGTGTAACGGAAACGTCTTCGACGGTTGGAAATGGATCTGGGACGTAGGTTTGTTGGGGGCCTGTTGTGGACGGTGTGGATGGGGTGGGTTCTGACTTTTGTCGCTTTCTCTCTGGATAAACATTGGCAGTGAATGCCAACAAATTATTTCAAACAACTATATATACGGTCCTACTTAGTACTTGCTACATATTAATTAGTGTCACCTTCCCAAATATATATTTTTTGTACTTAGTAAAGCTAGGTTTCATCTCTTTTTTTTCGAGAAATTCTAAATACATTTCATATTTAACTTAGACTGTGTTTGGTAAGAAGGATAGAAAAGTGGAAGGAAGAAAAAAGAGTAGAATTTATTTTTCTTCCTTATAGAAAGGAAAACTCATTTTGTTCCTTTGTGTTTGGTAGCAAGGATGGAAAAGATAAGGGATGCATTTTCCTTTATTTGTTATGGAAGAAAAAGTGGAAGAAAAGAAAGCAAAAAATATAGGGTTTACCAATTCTATCCTCAATTAATATCATTTATTTACCATTTGACTTTATGAATAATTTGTAAATAATACATTGATATGTGGGTATAATTGTTAATTACTACAAGCATCCACTTTTCCTTCCACTTTTGGGGGGGATTGAATTTCTTAGGTTATGAGGGAAAAGTAATCCCTCCACTTTTCCTTCATTCCTATTTTCCTTCCATACCAAACAAGAGAAAATGAGTCTTTTCCTCCACTTTTCCCTCCTCTATTTTTCTTCCTTCCACTTTTTCCTCCTACCAAACACACCCTTAGGACACTTCATTACTTCATGAAAGTTTAAATTTCTACTCGTGACAGCTCAAAATTACTTTGAGCTGCCGAAGGTCCGAAACCAACCCCCCCCCCCCCCCCCCCCTCCCAACCCCCCCAACATTTCCAAAGTCCTTCATTCTAAATTTCTATTTTCTCTCTACAAATACACAAATATCTTTCTCTCCAACACCTCCAATTCCAAGCAATGGCTAAAATAGTTAGATAAAATAGCTTTAGAACTAATTTATGATTGATATACGATCTTTCGAACCCTAAAATTACATTTAGGGTTTCAAAAAATCGAACAGAGCTGGCAGTCAGACTTCAAACCAACAGGACTGTAGGCAAATGCTACAGTCCTAAATTATATATAGGATTGTAGAATTTTCCTACAGTCCTATAGATACTATAGGACTGTAGAAAAATTCTATAGTCCTGGATTATATCTGGACTGTAGAATTTTCTACAGTCTTGTATATAAGCAGGACTTTAGAATTTTATTACAATCCTAAAGAATTGGGAGCCAAAATATATATTGGCAGTGAGTTTCAATTAGGACTGTCAACTAGCTGACAGTCTTATCATAATTTAGGACTGTCAAGTTTGTTGACAGTTCTAAATGATTGGGGGCTTTAATATACTGACAGTGAGTTTCAATTATAACTGTCAACAACTGTCAACTTTGTTGACAGTCCTAATCTCTTATAAGAATACATTATGGTAGAACTATAAACTTTGTTAACAATCCTAAAGCAAAAAAATTCGGCTACCTCAAGCAAAAAAAATTGACTATATGGGATTGAAGTAATTTGCTAATTCTATCCATCTTGAGTTTTAACTAGGACTGTCAATTGTTGACAGTCCTAACCTCTTATAGGACTATCAGTTCTACATTATAGTAGGACTGGCAGTCCTAAAGCAAAAGATTTAGACTGCGTTCAAGCAAACAAACTTGTAAAATAAACTAAAAAAATTGGGTTGTCCTAAACAATATTTGAGGTGCCTATAAATTTTCCTTTTTTCTTGAAAGGCAAGAGAGGAATCATATGTACAATTTTGACCCGTGATATTATGAATCAAATTTAGAAACGTTTTGGACTGAGCTATTTTTTTTTCTCTTTTTTTTGGAGCAATGGATTATTGTACTAGGCTCAGATAAGAGTTGGACTAAGTTATACTGAGGTGTGGACTGGGAGCATATGAAAAACTAATAATAAATTTTGGCTAGTAATAGTATCAGGGAACCAAAAATTCGAGTCATTTTTAGTTTTTTTTTTTTTTTTTTTTTTTTTAAAGCAATGGGTTGTTGTGTGTCGGTTGAGTAATTGAGCTTGGTTGAGATAAAAGTTGGACTAGACTGGAATTTGGGTTAGGAGGTTGATTGTGGTCATATGGGAAAAAAAAAAAAAAATTTGGTTGGACTGGAGGCTATTCTAGTCCATACAAAGGTTTGTCCACATAGGTTTGTCCCGGGATATTCCCATGCACTAGTTTGGTTTCCAATTGAAACTAATCATGTGTTGTTTCCGTCGGCATCTTTGGGTAAATGACAAAAGAAATATGTTTTGTTTCCAATGTTTGTCGTTCTAGCCATACAAAAATAATTGAAGCAGTAGATGCCAAAACCTCGTAGAGGTCCCGATTGTCATTCGAAGTAAAAAAAAAATTATATTTCAAATGGAAATCAAGCCAACCGTTTAACCTAAATTCAGAATTCTTTACCATAGTTGGTTCCTCTTTATTTTTTTATTTTTTAAAAGCAGTTTCGAAAACAATTTGTTTTAGCTTACCAATTTTATTTTGAGAAGTGATCCATTCAAAGCAGCATCAATCTGTTTTTTTTTTTTTCTGAATTACCCAACCCAAAACTATTCTTAGTGGGTTATGTAGGTTATATAGCCAAAATCGATCTATTTGATTCCAGAACGACTTTAAAACCAATAGGCAGATAGCATTGACATTGTAAGGATCACGTACAAATAATAAACAAATTCTTTTTTTAACCACTCTAAAAATAAGGTATTTTTTGACATTCTAAGGGCCATATTATTTTAGTTTCTAAAAAATAAGGAGTCCTAAATATAAAAATGGAGATTTTACATTACTAATATATACGGACGTTAAAAAATCTAGGATATTCCGAATTTTGGGACAATGCACGATTATATAGTTTGCACATGCTCAGAAACAACTTTGGCGGATAGGTTAATTGGGCATAAACATTGGACTCGAAATCCGTACGCATAGTTCATTTAAAAAAATCTTTTTATTTTTTTAATTTTAAATCCAAATTCAAATGCCACCATAAAAGCCTAACTTGGTTAAATTGTGAAAGAAAAAACAACCTAATCCATTCCTTTCATTCCTTTCAGGACTTCCCATGTAAAGCTCTATGAGCCATTATAAATAAGGGGGAGGCCTCATTTGTTCCTCACCACCTAAACTTGTAAGCATTCTCCAAGTAAATAAAGAATTTCTTACGAGTCTCCTCTTTGCTCCACTGTCTTTAATTTTCTTAACGATTTAGCTAAGTCGGGTTGGGAAGGCTTGCACGATCTTCGGGGAAGAAGTTAGTGCGTCGCACGGGACGAAGTGCTAGCAAAAACACTAAGTCCGTGACAAGTGGTATCAAAGCAAAGGTTCGATCGTCGTCATGTCTTCGACCGAAGCAATCATCAACGAGCAACTCGCATCGCCTAAGGAGAAGGCGAAGACCTCGAGGAAGGGCAAGAGTAAAGAACCGTCGATAGAACAGGCTCTTTTGGCTGAACGGATAGAGATGCTGGAGAAAGGAGTGACGGACGTCGAATTTCAAGTGGAGCAAAACCAAGCGGCTCACGAGGAATTCGCCCAGGGTTTGGAGGCGGACATCGCCACGGCTATGTCGGAGTTCCGAGAGCATCTCCGCGAGATGTAAGCCGAGTTCGAGGAGGAACGAAAGGCCACTAAGGCGGAGATTGCCGAACTATGCAAAGAGCCACAAACCAAGGCGGAGGTCCTCGAGAGGGCCATTGCGGGTGGTCTGACTCTGAGGAGGGAGTCGACACAGAGGGTGAAGTATCCTGAACCAAAATCCTTCACTGGCGTGCGTCTATAACTTCCTCTGGAACATCGAGCGATACCTGAAGGCGGTTCACATCGAGGATGAGACCGACAAGGTAAACACAGCGTCCCTGTATTTCTCTGATGATGCTATGCTGTGGTGGTGACGCAGGTGCATCGAGATAGAAAAGGGGCTCTGCTCGATCGAGACTTAGGAGGATCTCAAGAAGGAGATCAAGTCTCAATTCTACCCGAAGAATGTGGAGTATGTCGCAAGACGGAGTTTGCGACAACTCAAACACACCGGGTCCATCAAGGAGTATGTGGCAGAGTTCACCCGCCTGATGCTTTCTATTTCCATTATAGGCGAAGAAGATCGCCTGTTCCACTTCTTGGAGGGTCTATATCTATGGGCGGCACAAGAATTACAGAGGCAAGATGTGTCAGACGTAAACGTGACTATTGCGGCAGCCGAGAAGCTGATGGAGTATCGACGGAGTGATACCCCAAAGCCCAAGGAAAAGACCACCACGAAGTTCAATGGTGGAGGAGCGAAGAAGAAAAATGGAAAGGAAGGTCCGTCGAAGGACAAGCAGCACGCAAAGCCTTCGACGGAGCGAAAGATTGAATGCTTTCGTGCAAAGGAAATCACTTCGCACGTGACTGCCCAAACAAAGGCAAGAGGGTGAACGCGGTCCAAAGCGAGGAGGCCGAGGACGAGGAGCCTAAGAAGGGGGCTCACATGGGGGCCCTGCACCTACTGAACGCTTTGAAGAGCAAGGGGTCGTGTCCAAAAGCCCGAATCGAGAGTTGATGTACGTGGGCATGAAGATCAACGACCACAACACAAGGGCGATGGTCGACACAGGCGCAACCTACAACTTTATCTCGGACATGGAGGTCCGGCGCTTGAGTCTGGTGCTTGAAAAAGACTCAAGCACGATAAAGGCGGTCAACTCTGAGGTACGCCCCGTGCAGGGGGTGGTCAAATGTGTGAAGATCCAAGTGGGAGACTGGACGGGTGTCACCAGTCTTACGGTCGCAACATTGGACGACTTCAACATGATCTTCGGGATGGACTTCCTTCGGCGAATGTTACGCCCCAGAACCAGAATACTGGAACCGGGAGCGTACATAGCCAGCTACGTATATTGAAGTACAACCCACCTCGCTATACGGTCACGACTGTCTAGATACATGAGAGTTTAACTACAAGCCATCAGTCTCCTATGGTCATAAACAAGCCTATTGTCTCAATCTCAAGCAAGTAATAACAACTACAAGATGTCAGAGCACCAAATATATAATAGTAAGGCATCCCATACATTACATATTCGGATGATCATGAAGCTAGTCGTACAAAATGTCAAGACTAGCAAGAGTTCTGGTCATACATGATCAACCCTAGGATTTGTCAATCATGTTACATCCCGTAGGCAGACAGTAAATAAAGGTGCAATACGAGCTAACACGTGCTCGTCGGCTAAACGCCTCAAAAAAATAATTTTATAAATAAGTGGGAAGACAAAAAAAACCCACTCGTTGCCAGGGTTACGCCTGGTGGTCACCATCTGGCTGAAAGACAGGTGGATCCTCTGGAGCTGCTCCGATATCTGGCCACACAAAACCAGCTGGGTCAGACCCCAGAAAGAGCAGGTGCCACAAAGGAGGCTTCACTTAGGAACTAAAACCAGCATACCACAAATGAATATTAAAGATGATTATAAACGAAACAGATAACAATAGAGATAACAACAGTAAATTGAGTACGAGAAAACCATTCAAGTAGTCAGGTCACAACCCTTAAACCAAACAAGGACCTGGGTTACAACCCTTCACCTGAATAGAAATCCATCTCAACTACTTGTTGGTAAGCAAGAACATAGGGTGAAATAAGCCAATAAACGAAGAGAGGACACAGAACTGCTCCGGGGGCCAGGTTACAATCCTTAAACCAAACAAGGACCGGGGTTGTAACCCTTCGTCTGAACAGAACTGGACCCCCGATCGTTATTGTTAAGGCCAGTATAAATAATTATGCTATTGAAGTAAAATAAAACATGACGAGCATGGCATGGGGAGCAATAAGATAATAAATGAAGAGAGGACATAGAACTGCTCCGGGAGCCAGGTTACAACCCTTAAACAAAATAATGACCGGGGTTGTAACCCTTCGCCTGAACAGAACTGGTCCCCTAATCATTATTATTAAGACAAGCATAAATAATCGTGTCATGTCATAATCTTGCACAGGATCAGGACAAGTCGAAGCTGGGCTAGACTTCATTCAATCAATCACGGCCAAGCAAAGAGTACGGCTTGATACTTTAACTAACTAGGGTTATCACATGCCTAGTTACTAGCAAATGTAATGAGATTATCCCAACAGCCACAAGCCCTGCAGACCATCCATGTTCTCCAGGTCGAATGTCCGTTTATGAAGGGTGCAACACGTGACTGTGTGCTGGAAATGTGCCCTACTCGTCGGTAGGCTACAAGTCCACTTAGTGCGCCCAGATAACGGGATTGTCTGTAGCTGGGAAATCTATTCATGACTACTGAATTATTCTAGTTTATTAGCCTTAGCCAATTTTTGTAGGTATTCCTGACCGTGGTACTCAGAGAGCCTCATCCTAGACATGATGCAAGACAGTACTGGTTTATTTGTACAAACACAATCGTCCACGGTGTCCAGGTCATTCATACTTGTCATGACATGCTAGCCGTCGCAACAGCCTTCGAGATATATATATCATGTCATGTTCACTGTCAGGAGTGCGCCACGATGGGCCACTATCACGTTATGTTATTTGTCAAAAGTGCACCATAATGGGTCACCAGCGTGTCACCCTCATTTCTCGTATTTTCCGTATTTTTCTGTATTTCGTATTTTACTCGTATCTGGATTTTTGGCATGTATTTTTATTTTTTCCAGCCTGTGGAATTTCGGTATTTCTCGTATTTGGGTTTTGGCTTGGCTCGATTTTATTGGGTTGGTTCGGTTTGGTTTATGTATTGGAGCACCTTAGCTTATGCTACCCCTCATCCCCACCGCAACTCCCCCTCTTTATATCTCCACCTACCACTCTCTCTCCTCATAACCACCATTAAATTCCTTCTTCTTCTTCTTCTTCTTTTCCTTCCTCCACAACTCTCCCAACCCTAGGCAAGTGCATCTTGCCACTACATGAGAACCCTCTTTTTTTTGTCCATTTGATAGATTAGGACATGGTGATCAACGTTAGAACTTGGGTTTTTGTGATTTGGAGCCTCCATTGTTGTAGATCTAAGTTATTTCTATTTTCGGATTTTGCATGGTTTGAGCTACTTAAGTTGAATTTTATGGGTTTTTGATGTTTCCATGTGGAAGAGCATTCAATTCCACCCTGGTTAGAACTTTAGAAATCTGGATTTGGAGTTCGGATAGCCAAGTTATGAGATTTTAAAGTTTTGGAGCCATTGGAGCTTCTTCTCAGCCATGGAGAAGAAGACCCAGACCCTGCATGCGTGTTTTTACGCGTACGCAGCTCTCAGCGTGCATGACTTTTCACGCAGCTGCTCCCTTGAGCGTGCGTGACTTTTCATGCAGCTGCTTCCTTGAGCGTGCGTGACTTTTCACGCAGCTGCTTCCTTGAGCGTGCGTGACTTTTCACGCAGCTGCTTCCTTGAGCGTGCGTGACTTTTCATGCAGCTGTTTCCTTGAGCGTGCGTGACTTTTCATGCAGCTGCTCCCTTGAGCGTGCGTAACTTTTCATGCAGCTGCTCCCTGTAGCGTGCGTGACTTTCACGTATGCTGCTTCCCTTGAGCGTGCGTGACTTTTCATGCAGCTGCTCCCTGTAGCGTGCGTGACTTTTACGTATGCTGCTTCCCTCAGCGTGCGTGACTTTCACGTACCCTGCTCCCTGTAGCGTGCGTGACTTTCACGTGTACTGCTCCCTTCAGCGTGCGTGACCTTTTACCTACGCTGCTCTCAGCGTGCGTGACTTTTTCGTATGCTGCCCCTTGATCCCTTTGCTTAATCCATTGGCTCTTGGAGTTTTGGTTTTATTTCTTTTAGCTTGGCTTTTCTATAGCCCTATATATTGATATTTTATTAGATATTTTACGCCCATTTTATATTCTTACGTCTTTTGTCATGAACTTGATTTTACTTAACATGTTTGGAATGACTATTGTACGTGGCACGGTATGACAAGGAACTTGCATAACACGACAGTGACCCATGGTGGTGCACTCCTGACATGACCAACCTGACATGATAGTGGCCCGTCGTGGCGCACTCCTGACAAGTACCCTGACATGATTTATCTTGATAACTTGACTTGACTTGCCTTGACACCGTGGGTGGTTCTTTGTGCTTGCTTGTTAAATCTACTTGTCCTGTCTTGCATCATGTCTAGGATGGGACTCCTGAGTACCACGGTCAGGAGCACCTACTAAAATGGATTAAGGTTAATAACTAGAATAACTCAGTAGTCATGAAGAGATGACACAGCTACAGGCAATCCCGTTACCTGGGCGCTCTTGGAATCTGTAGCCTGCCGTCGAGTAGGGCACATTTCCAGCGCACCGTCGAGTGTTGCACCCTCTAAGTCACCTAAGGGTACATGTGTCTCCTGGACGATGTATCCACCTAAATTCAACCCTAATCTTTCGTCCTGGGTAGCCTGGATGGTCTGCAGGGCTTGTGGCTGTGGAATAATCTCACTGCATCTTGTTAGTAATTAGGTCTGTGATAACCCTAGTTAGTTAAAGTAGTAAGTCGTAGGATCTGCTTGGCCGTGATTGATTGAATGAGGAATAACCAGTCTAGCCATGTCTTGATTCAGTACAAGATTGCTCCCTGTCTTGATTTCTTGCATTATTATCTTGCCGATAAATGGTGGAAAACCAAGTTCTGTTCAGATGAAGGGTTACAACCCCGGTCCTTGTTTGGTTTACGGGTTGTAACCTGGCTATCGGAATAGTTCCATGGTTATCTCATCGTATATCATCCTGCCATGTTTTCGTAAATTCTAGTTTTTAATATTATATCTTTTTGTGTTAATGCTGGCTTTTGTTCTTATTTCGTGGCCCCCTTGTGGCACTTGCTCTTTCTGGGGTTGACCCAGCTGGTTTTGTGTGGCCAGATTTTGGAGCAGCTCCCGAGGATCTACCAAGCTTCCAGCCCAATGGTGGCGACTAGAAGGAACCCGGGCTACGAGTGGGTTTTCTATTTTGTTTCGCCCACTCTATTGTAAAGTATTCTTTTGAGGCGTTTAGCCGACGAGCACCTGTTAGCTCGATGCACTTTTTTTTACTTACTGTCTGCCTACGGGCTGTAATCATGATTAACAAATCCTAGGGTTGATCATGTATGACTTAAACTCTTGCTAGTCCTCGCATTTTGTACGACTAGCTTCATGATCAGCTGATATGTAATATTTAGGACGCCTTTTATTGTATATTTAATGATCATACATCTTGCGACTTTACTTACTTGCTTGAGATTGAGACAATAGGCTTGACCTTAAGAGACTGTTGGCTTGTAGTAAACCCTCATATCTAGACAGCCGTGACCGTATAGTTGAGATGTATTCTATTTCAATATACGTAGCTGGCTATGTCTGCCCCCGCTCTCTAGTATTCTGGTTCTGGGGCGTGACATGGTTTAAGTGGTGGCCCATGCAGGTCTTGTCAATCAAGAAATGTGAGAGTTTACCGAATAGATGTCTCAATCAGTATTCGCCCTTGATCTTCGTCTGTATTTTTAAATCCCTGAAATTCTTGCCCTGATTACATGCTTGTATCGTTGATCTGTCCTGGTCCTTCCTTATTGTTTCCCTATGTCGTCTTCTTCAGCGGCACTGTACCTGACCCTGCCGATCAGCAAGGAGGAGCACTTCCCGTGGGCCAGCAGCAACTTGGAGATCAAGCCCAGCATTCCGGGGTAGCCTCTAGAGTTGTGCCTACTGGAGAAGAGTCACCAGTTCGGCCCGTCCAGCCCGCAGAGCCAGATGATGGTACCTTAGTAGGCCTCATCAGAACCTTGATAGCTTCCCAGGATCGTCGAAGCGACGCCCTGCACCAGACAGTTCAAGATGCTTTGACCCGAGGCGGACATCCAGGAAACCAGGCGGCCAACAGCTTCAAGCGATTGAACCCTCCTTTCTTCGACGGCACCGAGGATGCGATTGCCGCGGATGCATGGCTTCAGGATACCGAGGTGGTTCTGGAAGCAGCCAGGACACCCGAGAATGAGAAGGTGGCGGTGGTACGCCTGCAGTTTTTGGACTTGGCTCACAGTTGGTGGGCAGCGCAAGCCATGGGATTAGTGGCACCCATTGCTTGGGCAGTGTTTAGGGAGAGATTCCAGACGAAGTATTTCGATGCTGTGGCTCGGTACGACCTGCAGACCAGATTTACCAACTTGAAGCAAGGAGGCAGGACAGTCGACAGTTATGCATCGGAGTTTTCTAGACTCAGTAGGTTTGCCCCCACCTTGGTGGCAACCGAGTTTGATAGGGCCCAGCGGTTCCAGCAGGGACTGCATTTGGAGATCTTATTGGCGGTTGAGCAGTTCGAGCACCAGACGTTCGATGCAGTCTTGAGAGCAGCTATGAGGCATGAGTACACCTCCCAGAGGATCGTGGATAGGACCGGAGGCAGGAAGCGTTCCCACAGCCAGATGCACCAATCATCAGTTCCAGCCCCGGCAGCTAGGGGATTGACCATTGGAACTCCGAGGCGGACGGCCTCAGTAACGTCGGTTCAGCATTCGACCCCGATGTACCCGCAGCAGCAGAAGCAGAAGCAGACTTCCGCGATGGGATGTTCTCATTGCGGAAAGCCAGGGCATGTGGTGGCAGACTGCCGCAGGGCGCAGGGATTGTGCCTGGCTTGTGGTGCAGCAGATCATAGGATAGGGGCTTGTCCGAATAGGGGTGGTTCATCAGCATCCAATCCTTCTAGCTCTTCGGTGAGAGGACCGGCCCCAGCACCAGTTCAGCAGCAGCAGTATCAGTCTTCGAGGCCCTTGCCGCCTCAGTCTCAGGCATTCCAGCAACAGCACCCCCAGCAGTATGCACAAGCCCAAGCTCAGACCCAGAGTAGACAGAGAGGTTTCCAACAGAGGGGACCAGCAGCCAGAGGACAAGGTCAGGCCATGATGATGGCTATGGAAGAAGAAGTTGCACCAGGTGAGGTAGTGGCAGGTACTATTCTCGTCAACTCCTCTCCAGCGTCTGTATTGTTTGATTCTGGTGCATCGCATTCATTTATGTCTGCACGATTCGCGACACGGATAGGATTGGAGCCCGAGTCATTATCAGTGAGGCTCAATATACTTACTGGTAATGACCTTGTGGGAGTAGATTGTAGCTCCCCTTCCCGAATTTTGTGGCATATTTTATTATTATTTACTTTATTGGTGGGATGGTGTTGTATCCTGTATTGGTGATCTAATAATATTTTTCTAAGTATACTTATTTTAATATTATAAATACTATTGTCAGTAAGAATCAGTGGCGATTGTATAAACCATTATGGATTTATTGAATTTCGTTATCAATATTATTATTTTATTTTACGATATAATATTATTTTATTATTATGAGTTATATTATTTTGTCAAGAAATATATTATAGGTTTAATTCTGTATTATTAGGGTTATTATTATTTATGGTATTATTGTGGTTATTATATATATAAATTATTTATTAATAGTTATTATTATTTAATTCTCTATCAAGATATACGTATGTATATATGTACACTTATTAATACATGCCTAAAAGGGACCTAGATATAGAGTATTTAGTCATGTTTATATATATAGATGTATTTGTATTCGAGTACATAGATATATACATATATACATATATATATTAATATATATTTGTGTATAGATATATATGTATATATGCGTATTTATATATATATATTATATGTATGTACGTATATGCGGGTGTATATGTATGTATATATATACGTACGTGATTATATATATATATATATGTATGAGTTAATTAAAATAGAAATAGAAAAAGTAAAAGAAAGAAATATATATATCAAAGCAACAGCAATCAAGCTGTGCCGAGCTCCCCATTTCCCATAGCATAGCAATACCAAGCAAACCCATGCACAGCCCTGTTCCAGGGAAAGTCCATAGCCGAGTAACAACCCAGCCCACACCGAATGGAAAAACCCAAGCTCGTTTCCACTTTGAATTCGGAAGGGTGTGATAGAAAAGGGACTGGGTCATCCCACCTTAGCTGAGCTCAGCTCTCCCCGAGCCCAACAAACCCCTACCAGGCCCTCAACTAATCCCTCAGGTCTTAACTAACCTCTCTCAACTGCTTAGAACCCGACCCCCCGATCGCGTATAAGAGATAGAGAGAAGGAGAGATCGAAAGTAAACCCTAATACCCTTCGACCCCGACCTGGACGAGCCCTGGGCGCACCCTGCTGGATGGGCGGCCACCCCGACCCGGTGCGCCACCGCACAGGTCGCCGGACGGCGGCCAAAAGCTCCGCGCGTGCGCGCGCAAGAGAGAACGCAGCAGCAGCAGGCCGCGCGACGGGGGTGAGTTCGCAGTGACACCCCGTCGCGCACGAGCAATGAAATTGCGAACCATCTTTTGAGGTATGAAGCCAAACCTACCCTCTCGAAACCCCTTTAATTAGTTTAATTCGATTCGCACCATGTGCGATGGAAATCGAGATCCAAATCGAGGAAAAACCCAATTTTCTGGATGTTTAGAAAACTGTCCCGAAATCCAATGTTTACGGTCGATTTGCGACCAGAACATCGCGAACATTGGAAAACCATTTGAACATGATTTTAGACAACCTAACCAGCTTTCAAACCCTATTTTTAGATTGTTTTATTAATCAGTACATGTTAAGATAAATCGAGTTGAAAACTCGGAAAAAATCTGTTTTCGAAATAGTGAAAACTCATGAAAAACACTCCACACGACGTGCGTCACGCCAATCCGGACGACGTGGTCGCGAGCCGAGAGCATCGAAAGCTGCGTAACAGCTTCATGGTCATGTGGGATTTGACGGAATTCAAATTGGTCGCGTGTGCGCGACGAATTCGACGCGTATCCGTCGAAATCGTCCCGTATCCGTCCAATGCAAATTCAGTCATAACTTTGTGCACGCTCGTCAGATTGAGACGAAACTTATGCCAACAGGACCGTATCATTTTTCTGGTCCTGTATGCCAAGTTTGGTCCAATTCTGAGACAGTTGACAAAATCACTGTTTTGCGGGCCCCGCGGTTCCACTCAACGGACGATTTTGTGCACGGCCCGCCGGAATCCGACTCTGGACATACGGTTGGGTTCGTATCGGAAAACTGGATCCGTAGACATGTAGTTTAACGACTTTAGAGACCGTTGACTCTGGTACGCTTTTCGGTGCAAAGCGGGTCCAACGGCGGACATCGTTTTAGCCCAAAATTACCGTTTTGCCCTGTGTCCAGAATTGGACGTAAGGACAGGCAATCCTAGCTAATTGGACTATTCTGAAATCATTGGTAATATTTATTTCAGCTTTCGGAGACTGTTATACGGGTTTTGATTATTGTGGCATATTGAGTGGATTGGATCATCGGTTTCACCAGCAAAGGACCACAGGCGAGTACAGTTTATTGTCTGCATTTCGATATTGATCTTTACTATATTTCATTGATTAGTCATTGGTTATGTGATATTTTTATACTCTATTATAAATTATTGAGTCGGGAATGAGAAGTACCAAGGATGTGTGATCAGACCGTAGACCTTGTAGATCTCGTAGACATTGTAGATCTTGTAGACCTTGTTTACTTTCATGCAGTAGATCTTGTAGACCTTGTTTACTTTCATACAGTAGATCTTGTAGACCTTGTTTACTTTCATGCAGTAGATCTTGTAGACCTCGTTTACTTTCATGCAGTAGATCTTGTAGACCTTGTTTACTTTCATGCAGTAGATCTTGTAGACCTTGTTTACTTTATGCAGTAGATCTCGTAGACCTTGTTTACTTTATACAGTAGATCTCGTAGACCGTGCGGTGTAGTACCCCAGACCGATCACATGTCAAAGGTACTTCTAATGGTGGAAAAGTATATTGGTCTATTTATTACTATTGATTTTTCTTACGGCGTTACTGTTTATTTTCAAACCCATGATTGATGTCTAACCTTTGTCTTATAGTCATTTTCTTTATTTGAAATTGCATTCAGTGAATTGTGCTCGTTCCATTCCTGACTGGAAACCAATATTTTCAGGTTAGCCGTGGATTCACTTAGCTTGGGGAGTGACGGGAATACTTGCAGGCAAAGCCTAGAGACTAGTTAGCTAGTTGATTTGTAGTCATTCATTTATCTGTACAAGTTTATATTTTTCTACAAATGTAAAACTTGTGATCTTTGTAAATTAAATTAATTATGTGAATGAGCATTATTTGTGATTTTGATCTTCATGGCCGTGACAGCGTTCTACCGCCGACACTGCGGCGTAGGCTGGCTTGGACACGTCTCGTATCCGTTTTAAAAAAAAAAAATGGGTGTGGGTCCTGACAAGTTTTTGTGGTGGCCCATGCAGGTCCGTCTTCGCAAAAGGTTGCGAACTCGTGATGGTACGTTAGTCGTACTATTGCAAGCCTGCGACTAGAAATGCTCATTCACGAATTAGAAATTAATTTAATTTACGAGAATGACTAGGACTAGGAGTCCCTTATACAAATTTACTGATGGGTAGTTTAGGCCATGGAATTTAGATAAGGAGTTATTAATTTTGATAGTTTGTCATATCTCCATAAGTACACTATTTCCTCTAGATAGGATGATATGATCTAATGTGGATAGACTATTGCTTAGTGAGACAGGGCTTCATAGAGATGAAGATCTAACCTTGATAAATGGTACAATTTTTTCTCCTTGCCCTTTGGATATCATCCTCACATCTTAGTCAAATTGCCTATTTAGTTCCTATTTCGCCCAAAGAATTATTATTTTTACGTTATCCACATACGAAACTCAAGTTAGTTTCGATTCAAGTTTTCCTCAAAGGCTTGAATACACATGGAATAGTTAGAATGTTTGTATTTCTTTTGTCCTCAGTTATTTCTCCCTGTTCAATCATTTATTTTAAGTGTTGTGACTGATAGGACGAATACCTACGTTTTATCTTTGGTCAACCTGTTTAAATCTCTAGAAGCCCCTAAATTTTTACGGATATAGGAATGGCTAGACAGCAGCGCACTGTCGTCAATTATTTGAGAGTGGAGAATGTGGGTTCACTGCAGCCGGCAGCGCACTGGCAAGGCACAACCCATAGAATTGAAATCATTTTGAAAAATCATAGTCTATGGAACCTTGCAGAAACTATATTCTCGTTGATTTCTTTAAATCTTAGATACCCTTGTGTCAATATAGGTAGAGTGCCTGATAGCCTATCACATTTGAATCACGAAATCCAAGGTTGTCATAGCCAGGGTATACGGGCAAGGCGTAATTCCCGGTGAAATGATTTCAGATGTGGTTACAAGTTTAGAATATTATAGAGAATAGAGACTACCCTGTATGTCTCTAAGATCCAAAACCAATACTAGTGTAAGTTCTGTAAGTCGGGTAGCATGTCTCCCAACCTAGCGTTATGTGGTTCATGTGATCTATTAACAAAGTAATTGACCGACAATAACAGGTTTATCCAGACCATATGAATTAGATTCCATAACCCATTAGTCGACCAAGGTATTACGGATAGGAAGATAGTAGGAAGACTGTATAGGCAAGAACATCCAGGTAAGGTTTTGATTCTCTCAAAACTCGAACTACTTACTCCTCCTTCCAAAAATCCCGCATGCTTGAATTTTGACTATTTTTGACCAATGCTACTATTACAGCCTAATTTTTGCAAGCTTACTCTTTTATCGAACTTGATTCAAGACATATGTTTAGTGGGGACGCCTGCTAACATATGGTCTAATCAGAGTCAGTGTATTATGGTCTGATCAACCATGATGCATTTGGTTCGCACTTTATTTAATTTCCCTACGTGGATTGAGATATAGATGTCTCTAGGGTCTCATCCACGACAGCATTGAAAATTTCTCTTGAATTATATATATTCGCCCTTGAATCACGAAATTGTATTCAGTAACATCTCCTTTGAATTCTTTATTGTTTTTATCTTTCACCAATTTGGAAAGACGAAAGCTCGTGATAGTAGAGAGATACAGAGTATTCTCATGGCTATGATAATGGTAGGCACAAGTGTAGCTACCAACGGCCAGTCATGTGATTGAGTTACTCGTTCTCCCATCGACCTTCAAACTACTAGGGAGACTCTCAATCCATCTGAATTTGAGAATAATTAGGATTTTATCCTTAGTCAGAACGCCAACCTAAGAGACCATCTATTCTCAAGAAACCAAATCTTGTGAGTCTCTAATTATTTGCTGGAAGCTTGCCTTAACTTTCAACCCTTATGCCTTGACTCAACCGTCCCTCGACCAAAGCCCACAGTTTAGACATGAGATGAATAGACAAGGCTAAGGACAATAATTTACCGTGACCATGGTAGGCACTCATTCCGAAATTGATTTCCAACAAATATTACCCTAGTTATGTAATTTTACCATTAAGACCTAACCAATGTGGGTACCCCACAGTCACTAGCTTAGCCAATACCATAGCTTAAAATACCCTGTCATATTATGATCTACCAGTTGTCAACAGTAATACACGATCACTACAACTCTTGCGACAATAGTATGGCAGGTTGACACCAATAGAGATTCACGACTCAGTTGATAGAATTCTCTTCATGCGATGTGCCTTAGAGTTGGTTACCCCGTCGATAACCCTTGTATACTATGGACGAGTAGATCATCCTATCCTATCAACCATGTGTCATTGTACACACTCATTTTTTAATTATGGAGGAACGATCCTTGACTTGACTTATATCTACCGTACCCCGATACGTCATGCCTTATTCTCTATTAACAAGAGTCAAGGTACAGTATCCGGACCTTGGAATCCTTCTAACCTCGTTATTCCTAAAACCATGTCTTAGCTTCTAAGGTGGGTAGACAGTAAGCCTTCCAAATTTAGGATATACGAGAATTATCGATTGATTAGAATAATTTCCAATTGCAGGATAGTTAGTACCCATGGACTTCCACTTTCCATTTAGATCATTTTGTGTCCCCGGCCGTGCCATTAATATTCAGAGCACGAGACCAGCTGTTATCTCCCAACAAACTTCATATGCAAGATCTAGACGAGTCTACCTTCATCTATGTATATCATGTCCCACTCAAACCCATCCCCTGGTACTCTATTTTGTGCTATAATTTTCAGGTTAAAAGGACTAGCTACAACCCTTACCATAATGCCGGTACATTTCCTGACTTCCATTTGAGCCTCAACTTCGACCTAATTCCTTCGACCCAACATATGGTTGTGATCTACTCGGAGTTCACTACGCATATGTCACTAATGTGCCATTTTAATTATGTCTTCTCGTGCTACTTAAACACAAAAGTCACCAAAGACGCATTTTGGACTTGAGGGACCTAGTTAACCAACCCGACTAGCCACTAGCTCAACCCCTTGGAAGGAATCCTATTCTAGGTTACTCTAACTAGTAGAAACAGATTTATCATTGGGATCTTGACCAGTCTATATAGATTGGAATCCAAGGTTCATCCAACCAACGAGTAATATCCCTTGCTCGTGTGTTTCAATAACCCCGAAAAAGATCACAATCTTGATTTTCCAAATTTCGTTCTATTGTGGAACCTTGTTTAGAATTTCGAGAACGAAAATTCTGTATTGCACGGATTGTAGGCCACCCTAAGTAACGAAGGGCTCTTCGACGTAGCAAGTGACTGGACTAGAGTAGCCCAATCTAGCAAATAAGGCAATGGCTCATAAAACTTTCTTTCTATCTGCATCGTAGGTACTATCTACTGTTCTTGAAACTTCATAACTGCTCTCGATTGTTTTTCTTATCTGCCTGTCCTTCATATTTCAGAGGGACGAGTAGTCATTTATCAATACTTCTTAGCTACTTGTAAAAAATTTGTTGCTTGTTAGATTTTGGTTTGTTTGACAGGCAAGAGAGAATTGTAGAGGCCAAAAGTAATAGAGATCCATTTTTAGCAAGTAGCTGGTAGATTATTAAGTTTTGGGGACATACCATTGGGGGAGTAGTGTGACCAAAGGTGGGTAGAAGTCTTCGGAGTTCGTAATTACAAAATGGCTAGAAGGAGGATACAACTATTTTCGAGTGAATAAAAATTTAAGAAGATTAAGATTATAGTAGACTTCCTTTCTGAATTTAAGGAATAGTATGAGATAGAATTTCGAGGACGAAATTAATTTTAAGGTGGGTAGATTTGTAGCTCCCCTTCCCGAATTTTGTGGCATATTTTATTATTATTTACTTTATTGGTGGGATGGTGTTGTATCCTGTATTGGTGATCTAATAATATTTTTCTAAGTATACTTATTTTAATATTATAAATACTATTGTCAGTAAGAATCAGTGGCGATTGTATAAACCATTATGGATTTATTGAATTTCGTTATCAATATTATTATTTTATTTTACGATATAATATTATTTTATTATTATGAGTTATATTATTTTGTCAAGAAATATATTATAGGTTTAATTCTGTATTATTAGGGTTATTATTATTTATGGTATTATTGTGGTTATTATATATATAAATTATTTATTAATAGTTATTATTGTTTAATTCTCTATCAAGATATACGTATGTATATATGTACACTTATTAATACATGCCTAAAAGGGACCTAGATATAGAGTATTTAGTCATGTTTATATATATAGATGTATTTGTATTCGAGTACATAGATATATACATATATACATATATATATTAATATATATTTGTGTATAGATATATATGTATATATGCGTATTTATATATATATATTATATGTATGTACGTATATGCGGGTGTATATGTGTGTATATATATACGTACGTGATTATATATATATATATATATGTATGAGTTAATTAAAATAGAAATAGAAAAAGTAAAAGAAAGAAATATATATATCAAAGCAACAGCAATCAAGCTGTGCCGAGCTCCCCATTTTCTATAGCATAGCAATACCAAGCGAACCCATGCACAGCCCTGTTCTAGGGAAAGTCCATAGCCGAGTAACAACCCAGCCCACACCGAATGGAAAAACCCAAGCTCGTTTCCACTTTGAATTCGGAAGGGTGTGATAGAAAAGGGACTGGGTCATCCCACCTTAGCTGAGCTCAGCTCTCCCCGAGCCCAACAAACCACTACCAGGCCCTCAACTAATCCCTCAGGCCTTAACTAACCTCTCTCAACTGCTTAGAACCCGACCCCCCGATCGCGTATAAGAGATAGAGAGAAGGAGAGATCGAAAGTAAACCCTAATACCCTTCGACCCCGACCTGGACGAGCCCTGGGCGCACCCTGCTGGATGGGCGGCCACCCCGACCCGGTGCGCCACCGCGCAGGTCGCCGGACGGCGGCCAAAAGCTCCGCGCGTGCGCGCGCAAGAGAGAACGCAGCAGCAGCAGGCCGCGCGACGGGGGTGAGTTCGCAGTGACACCCCGTCGCGCACGAGCAATGAAATTGCAAACCGTCTTTTGAGGTATGAAGCCAAACCTACCCTCTCGAAACCCCTTCAATTAGTTTAATTCGATTCGCACCATGTGCGATGGAAATCGAGATCCAAATCGAGGAAAAACCTAATTTTCTGGATGTTTAGAAAACTGTCCCGAAATCCAATGTTTACGGTCGATTTGCGACCAGAACATCGCGAACATTGGAAAACCATTTGAACATGATTTTAGACAACCTAACCAGCTTTCAAACCCTATTTTTAGATTGTTTTATTAATCAGTACATGTTAAGATAAATCGAGTTGAAAACTCGAAAAAAATCTATTTTCGAAATAGTGAAAACTCATGAAAAACGATCCACACGACGTGCGTCACGCCAATCCGGACGACGTGGTCGCGAGCCGAGAGCATCGAAAGCTGCGTAACAGCTTCATGGTCATGTGGGATTTGACGGAATTCAAATTGGTCGCGTGTGCGCGACGAATTCGACACGTATCCGTCGAAATCGCTCCTTATCCGTCCAATGCAAATTCAGTCATAACTTTGTGCACGCTCGTTAGATCGAGACGAAACTTGTGCCAACAGGACCGTATCATTTTTCTGGTCCTGCATGCCAAGTTTGGTCCAATTCTGAGACAGTTGACAAAATCACCGTTTTGCGGGCCCTGCGGTTCCACTCAACGGACGATTTTGTGCACGGCCCGTCGGAATCCGACTCTGGACATACGGTTGGGTTCGTATCGGAAAACTGGATCCGTAGACATGTAGTTTGACGACTTTAGAGACCGTTGACTCTGGTACGCTTTTCGGTACAAAGCGGGTCCAACGGCGGACATCGTTTTAGCCCAAAATTACCGTTTTGCCCTGTGTCCAGAATTGGACGTAAGGACAGGCAATCCTAGCTAATTGGACTATTCTGAGATCATTGGTAATATTTATTTCAGCTTTCGGTGACTGTTATACGGGTTTTGATTATTGTGGCATATTGAGTGGATTGGATCATCGGTTTCACCAGCAAAGGACCACAGGCGAGTACAGTTTATTGTCTGCATTTCGATATTGATCTTTACTATATTTCATTGATTAGTCATTGGTTATGTGATATTTTTATACTCTATTATAAATTATTGAGTCGGGAATGAGAAGTACCAAGGATGTGTGATCAGACCGTAGACCTTGTAGATCTCGTAGACATTGTAGATCTTGTAGACCTTGTTTACTTTCATGCAGTAGATCTTGTAGACCTTGTTTACTTTCATGCAGTAGATCTTGTAGACCTTGTTTACTTTCATGCAGTAGATCTTGTAGACCTCGTTTACTTTCATGCAGTAGATCTTGTAGACCTTGTTTACTTTCATGCAGTAGATCTTGTAGACCTTGTTTACTTTATGCAGTAGATCTCGTAGACCTTGTTTACTTTATGCAGTAGAAGGTACTTCTAATGGTGAAAAAGTATATTGGTCTATTTATTACTATTGATTTTTCTTACGGCGTTACTGTTTATTTTCAAACCCATGATTGATGTCTAACCTTTGTCTTATAGTCATTTTCTTTATTTGAAATTGCATTCAGTGAATTGTGCTCGTTCCATTCCTGACTGGAAACCAACATTTTTAGGTTAGCCGTGGATTCACTTAGCTTGGGGAGTGACGGAAATACTTGCAGGCAAAGCCTAGAGACTAGTTAGCTAGTTGATTTGTAGTCATTCATTTATCTGTACAAGTTTATATTTTTCTACAAATGTAAAACTTGTGATCTTTGTAAATTAAATTAATTATGTGAATGAGCATTATTTGTGATTTTGATCTTCATGGCCGTGACAGCGTTCTACCGCCGACACTGCGGCGTAGGCTGGCTTGGACACGTCTCGTATCCGTTTTAAAAAAAAAAAATGGGTGCGGGTCGTGACATAGATCGAGTGTTTTCCTCGTGTCGGATCGTAGTTGGCGGTAGGGAGTTCCCCGCTAGATTCATAGAGTTTCCTATGGCAGACTATGATGTAGTCCTAGGCATGGATTGGTTGAGGAACCAGTATGCTAGGATAGACTGCCATATTGGCAGAGTTGTCTTTAGTATCCCCGGCGAGCCAGAGTTTTCGTTTTCCAGAGGTGCAGTGGAGCCATCTTCTCCAGCATTACGGATGGCAGTAGCAGCAGTGCAGTTACCCCGGATAGTTGAAGAGTTTCCAGATGTCTTTCCAGAGGAGCTTCCAGGGATGCCGCCAGAGCGGGAGATTGAGTTCACTATAGACTTGATTCCCAGGACAGCACCAGTATCAGAGCGAGTCTACAGGATGGCGCCTTCAGAATTGGAGATTTTGTACAAGATGATTGAAGAACCGAGGACCAAGGGATTCATCCGTTTAAGTGGATCGTCTTGGGGAGCCCCGATGCTTCTTGTGAAAAAGAAGGATGGTACGTCTAGGCTATGTATTGATTATCGTACCTTGAATTCGGTGACAATCAAGAACAGATACCCTCTTCCGAGGATAGATGACTTGTTTGATCAGCTCAGAGGGGCTTATGTATTTTCGAAGATCGACTTGCGGTCAGGATACCACCAGATCAGAGTCAGAGAGCAGGACATCCTGAAGACAGCATTCAGATTGAGGTATGGGCATTAGGAGTTCCTTGTTATGCCCTTTGGAGCGACCAATGCACCGGCCGTATTCATGGACCTCATGAATCGCATTTTCATGCCTTACTTGGACCAATTTGTGATCGTGTTCCTAGATGACATCCTGGTCTACAGCAAGAGTGAAGCAGAGCATGAGCAGCATCTCAGAGTCATCCTCCAGACGCTTAGGGAGCATCAGTTGTATGCCAAGTTCAGTAAATGCGAGTTCTGGCTCGATCGCATTTCATACTTGGGTCACATCATTACCCGAGGAGGAGTGGAAGTGGATCCCCAGAAGATTGTGGCTATCGAGTCATGGCCGGTACCCAGCTCAGTAGCAGAGGTTCGCAGCTTCCTTGGATTGGCCGGCTACTACCGACGGTTCATTTCAGATTTCGCAAGGATTTCAGCGCCGATGACCCAGTTGACCCGCAAGGATGTGCCATTTGTTTGGACAGCAGAGTGTCAGGAATCATTTGAGAAGTTGAAGCGAGGTTTGATAACGGCTCCCATTTTCACCCTTCCAGATGGGACCGGAGGATTCACAGTTTATTGCGACGCTTCTGGCAGAGGATTGGGGTGTGTCTTGATGCAGCATGGGAAGGTAATATCTTATGCGTCACGTCAACTGCGTGATCATGAGAAGAATTATCCGACCCACGACTTGGAATTGGCGGCGGTAGTGTTTGCTTTGAAGTTGTGGAGACACTACTTGTACGGAGATAGAGTGGAGATCTTTACTGATCATAAGAGCCTGAAGTATGTTTTCACCCAGAAGGACCTTAATATGCGGCAGAGGAGGTGGCTCGAGCTACTAGTGGACTATGATGTAGATTTGCAGTATCATCCCGGAAAGGCCAACGTTGTAGCAGATGCATTGAGCAGGAGAGCCGGAGTTTATCTCCTGACGGCGCAACCAGAATTATTGGCAGATCTTCAGAAGATGGGAATTGAAGTGGTTCGTCCTACCAGTGTGGCATTGATGGCCAGTCTACAGGTTCAGTCCAGCATAGTTGAGAGGATTCGGGTAGCGCAGTCAACAGATTCCAAGATCCAGCGACTCAGAGCAGAGTGTGAAGCAGGAAGAAGGCCAGAGTTATGTATCCATGAAGATGGTACACTTCGGCACGGCACTCGTCTTTGTGTACCCAGTGGAGATATCAGACAGGAAGTCATGGCAGAAGCCCACAGTTCACAGTATTCTATTCATCCGGGTGGTACGAAGATGTACCGTGATATTCGTCAACATTTCTGGTGGAATGGCATGAAGAGGGAGGTATCCCGATTTGTCTCTCGGTGTTTGGTTTGCCAACAGGTTAAAGCTGAACATCAGAGGCCCGCTGGACTTCTTCAACCCTTACCGATTCCAGAATGGAAATGGGAACATATAACCATGGATTTCGTGACCGGATTGTCCAGGTCTCCGGCCGGCAGAGATGCTATTTGGGTAATTGTGGACAGGCTTACCAAGGTGGCACACTTTCTTCCATTCAGAGTTGGGCAGTCGACGGCGCAGCTAGCAGAGATGTATCTCAGGCAGATTGTCAGGCTTCACGGTGTGCCAGTCAGCATCACCTCAGACAGGGATTCAAGATTCATATCACACTTTTGGCGCAGCTTGCAGAAGAGTTTGGGGACTCGTCTTCAGTTCAGCTCAGCTTATCACCCGCAGACGGATGGTCAGTCAGAGCGCACAATCCAGACTCTTGAGGATATGTTGAGATCCTGTACCCTTGACTTCGGTGGTTCATGGGAGAATCATCTACACCTGGTGGAATTCTCGTACGACAACAGTTATCAGGCCAGTATCCAGATGGCACCCTTCGAGGCTCTTTATGGCAGGAAGTGCAGATCCCTGCTAGCATGGGACGATGTCGGAGAGAGGCAGATGCTCGGACCCGAATTGATTTTCCAGACTGTTGAAGTGGTCAGGAAGGTCAGAGATCACCTCCGAGTTGCCCAGGACCGCCAGCGCCATTGGACCGATGCTCATCGACGTCCCTTAGAATTTGCTGTCGACGACCATGTATTCCTTAGGATCTCGCCTAACCGCGGCGTCATTCGCTTCGGCGTGCGGGAAAAGCTTAGTCCTAGGTATATAGGGCCGTTCGATATTCTAGAGCGAGTAGAAGATGTATCCTATCGTCTCGCTCTTTCGCTGTCGCTAAGTGAGGTGCATGATGTATTCCATGTGTCCCAATTACGACGGTATATTCCGGACCCGAGCCACATCCTAGACCATTCGAAATTGGTTGTTGGTACCAACCTTTCGTATGAGGAGAGGCCCGTGTCTATTTTGGACCGGAGGGAAAAGATACTCAAGAACAAGACTATTAAATTAGTCCGTGTTGCTTGGGGTCATCACTCTCTGGGTGAGTCAACGTGGGAGCGTGAGGACGACATCCGATTGCGATATCCCTACCTGTTTGACTCGTGAGGTATAATGCCTTTCTTATGCCTTACGTTTTCCCTTCCTTGCTTGCATTGTATGATTGTATGATTGAACTGCTTAGTGTAACTTGCCTGTGCTTAGTGTAGCTTGTCGTGACAATCTCTAGCTCCTTGATTAAATTCCGAGGACGGAATTCTTTTAAGGTGGGTAGAGTTGTCACCCTCATTTCCCGTATTTCCCGTATTTTTCCGTATTTCATATTTTACTCGTATCTGGATTTTTGGCATGTATTTTTATTTTTCCCAGCCTGTGGAATTTCGATATTTTTCGTATTTGGGTTTTGGCTTGGCTCGATTTTATTGGGTTGGTTCGGTTTGATTTATGTATTGGAGCACCTTAGCATATGCTACCCCTCATCTCCACCGCAACTCCCCCTCTTTATATCCCCACCTACCACTCTCTCTCCTCATAACCACCATTAAATTCCTTCTTCTTCTTCTTCTTCTTCTCCTTCCTCCACAACTCTCCCAACCCTAGGCAAGTGCATCTTGCCACTACATGAGAACCCTCTTTTTCTTGTCCATTTGATAGATTAGGACATGGTGATCAACGTTAGAACTTGGGTTTTTGTGATTTGGAGCCTCCATTGTTGTAGATCTAAGTTATTTCTATTTTGGATTTTGTATGGTTTGAGCTACTTAAGTTGGATTTTATGGGTTTTTGATATTTCCATGTGGAAAAGCATTCAATTTTACCCTGGTTAGAACTTTGGAAATCTGGATTTGGAGTTCGGATAGCCAAGTTATGAGGTTTTGAAGTTTTGGAGCCATTGGAGCTTCTTCTCAGCCATGGAGAAGAAGACCCAGACCCTGCGTGCGTGTTTTTACGCGTACGCAGCTCTCAGCGTGCGTGACTTTTCACGCAGCTGCTCCCTTGAGCGTGCGTGACTTTTCACGCAGCTGCTTCCTTGAGCATGCGTGACTTTTTACGCAGCTGCTTCCTTGAGCGTGCGTGACTTTTTATGCAGCTGCTCCCTTGAGCGTGCGTGACTTTTCATGCAGCTGCTCCCTGTAGCGTACGTGACTTTCACGTATGCTGCTTCCCTTGAGCGTGCGTGACTTTTCATGCAGCTGCTCCCTGTAGCGTGCGTGACTTTCACGTATGCTGCTTCCCTCAGCGTGCGTGACTTTCACGTACCCTGCTCCCTGTAGCGTGCGTGACTTTAACGTGCACTGCTCCCTTCAGCGTGCGTGACTTTTTACCTACGCTGCTCTCAGCGTGCGTGACTTTTTCGTATGCTGCCCCTTGATCCCTTTGCTTAATCTATTGGCTCTTGGAGTTTTGGTTTTATTTCTTTTAGCTTGGCTTTTCTATAGCCCTATATATTGATATTTTATTAGATATTTTACGCCTATTTTATATCCTTACGTCTTTTGTCATGAACTTGATTTTACTTAACATGTTTGGAATGACTATTGTACGTGGCACGTTATGACAAGGAACTTGCATAACACGACAGTGACCCGTGGTGGTGCACTCCTGACATGACCAACCTGACATGATAGTGGCCCGTCGTGGCGCACTTCTGACAAGTACCCTGACATGATTTATCTTGGTAACTTAACTTGACTTGCCTTGACACCGTGGGTGGTTCTTCGTGCTTGCTTGTTAAATCCACTTGTCCTGTCTTACATCATGTCTAGGATGGGACTCCTGAGTACCACGGTCAGGAGCACCTACTAAAATGGATTAAGGTTAATAACTAGAATAACTCAGTAGTCATGAAGAGATGACACAGCTACAGGCAATCCCGTTACCTGGGAGCTCTTGGGATCTGTAGCCTGCCGTCGAGTAGGGCACATTTCCAGCGCACCGTCGAGTGTTGCACCCTCTAAGTCACCTAAGGGTATATGTGTCTCCTGGACGATGTACCCACCTGAATTCAACCCTAATCTTTCGTCCTGGGTAGCCTGGATGGTCTGCAGGGCTTGTGGCTGTGGAACAATCTCACTGCATCTTGTTAGTAATTAGGTCTGTGATAACCCTAGTTAGTTAAAGTAGTAAGCCATAGGATCTGCTTGGCCGTGATTGATTGAATGAGGAATAACCAGTCTAGCCATGTCTTGATTCAGTACAAGATTGCTCCCTGTCTTGATTTCTTGCATTATTATCTTGCCGATAAATGGTGGAAAACCAAGTTCTGTTCAGATGAAGGGTTACAACCCCGGTCCTTGTTTGGTTTACGGGTTGTAACCTGGCTATCGGAATAGTTCTATGGTTATCTCATCGTATATCATCCTGCCATGTTTTCGTAAATTCTAGTTTTTAATATTATATCTTCTTGTGTTAATGCTGGCTTTTGTTCTTATTTCGTAGCCCCCTTGTGGCACTTGCTCTTTCTGGGGTTGACCCAGCTGGTTTTGTGTGGCCAGATTTCGGAGCAGCTCCCGAGGATCTACCAAGCTTCCAGCCCAATGGTGGCGACTAGAAGGAACCCGGGCTACGAGTGGGTTTTCTATTTTGTTTCGCCCACTCTATTGTAAAGTATTCTTTTGAGGCGTTTAGCCGACGAGCACCTGTTAGCTCGATGCACTTTTTTTTTACTTACTGTCTGCCTACGGGCTGTAAACATGATTAACAAATCCTAGGGTTGATCATGTATGACTTAACCTCTTGCTAGTCCTCGTATTTTGTACGACTAGCTTCATGATCAGCTGATATGTAATATTTGGGACGCCTTTTATTGTATATTTAATGATCATACATCTTGCGACTTTACTTACTTGCTTGAGATTGAGACAATAGGCTTGACCTTAAGAGACTGTTGGCTTGTAGTAAACCCTCATATCTAGACAGCCGTGACCGTATAGTTGAGATGTATTCTATTTCAATATACGTAGCTGGCTATGTCTGCCCCCGCTCTCCAGTATTCTGGTTCTGGGGCGTGACACAGCGTGTCAGGAAACATAATTAAATTAACAAGGCACCAACATACATGTAGCACTAAATAATCAAAAGAGGGTGCAGGGACGGCATGGGGAGTCATGCGGCACAGGGGGCAGGGCACATGCGGCTGAGAGCCATGCGGCTGGGAATCAAGAGAAGTTCATGTGACCACGGAAATTTATGCGGCTACGAAAGTTCATGCGGCTGCGGAAGTGTAGGACCGTTGAGCACCTCTAGAGGGGGATGAATAGAGTGTGTGTATACAGCGGAAAATAATCACCAATTAAAAATTTAAACTATGGCAGTGAAATAAGAGACAGTAAATATAATGCAGCAAGAGATAGAGAATTCAAACTCAGCGACACAGCGATGTATACTGGTATCCCTCTGAGAGGACAAATCCAGTCTCGAGTACTCTTGCTCGATGTTAATCCACTATGGCATAAGCTTTAACTGAGAGCTTGCAGTCTCTTACAATACCGTACTTGGTGACAAGTGCACGACCGACTTCACAACACCGTGCTTGGTGACGAGCACACGACCAGCTCCACAACAAGAAAAGTTGCTGAACTTGGAACGACCTCTTTACAACTCTTGGAATACCAAAAGACTCTAAATCAACTCTGATATTACTGGCTTTTGGCTAAGAGGTGTATAAGTATGATTTGAAAATCTTGGATCGTTTGAAAACACTCGAATAGTAGAGAAGAGAAGATGAAGAGTGAATGAATAATTTGAAATGAAAAGTTCTTCTCTATTTATAGGTGTTTTCTGAAACCGAACTTGGACAGAGTTCGGGCAGAGTTCGGGCAGAGTTCGGATGTAGATATCTCACAAAGAGACGTTGCTCGCAGATTTGGAGGCAACAGAAGTTCGAATACAAAATGACCGAACTCGGACAGAGTTCGGTCCGAACTCGGGCCGAACTCGGTTATGAGTTCTGTCAGGAGATTTTTGAAATATTTTATCAGAAATTGTTTTCAAAGATATTTTGGAATATTTTGTAAAATGATATATGAGTGGTAATGGGTAGGCTTTTTAGAATGTGGACTGAGATAACCCTAAGCCAGTATTACCAAAACTGATTTTATAAAATAGATCCTAGACTCAATAAAATATAAAATACAAAATAAAATATAAAATGAGTCATCTTCAGATTTGATGATGTTGATGTTTCGTTGATGCAGTACAACGTCCGTTGAAATTGATTTCATATATCCTGAAATGATTAGCAGCAGTTTGTATATTTTGTGTATTGACTTAAGTGCATGTTGATTATCGAAATCGGGTGTGACCATGGAATGGGCCAACAATCTCCCCCATTTTGATAATTGACAAACTTGAGTCTATACCAAAATATATCTTTATAAAATAGAACAAAATATAAGTACCTGAATAAAAGAGATGGTTGATTTTGTTTTTGGATTTGTATGCTTTTTGGTATGTGTACTCTTTTTCCCCTTTGTCAAATAGTAAAATGACTTGGCTCCCCCGTAATGTGTGAAGCCAACAATAGAAAACAAAAGACAAAGTGAAGCAAAAGAGACATGATCACAGCATAAAACAACTACTATGGAAAGAAAATGCTGGAAATAAAGTACTGAAAATGTCATACTAAAAAAATGCTGAGTACAATCATCAGAAAATGTCTAACTAATGAGTTTAGACATAAAAAGAAAAATTACATCAAAGCATAAAGATCATCATCTAATAAGTATCCACTATCCAAAAGCTGAACCCACGTCACATAGTGGGGTCGTCAGCACCAGGAGCCTCTGGAGGAAAGTAGGCTGCAGTGGGGTCGAAGTGCTGGAAGGAAGCCTCATCTGTGAACCGAAGACCCGGAAAGCCTGGGTGAGGCAGGATGGTGATTGGATGGACTGGATCATGGGCTAGGCTGTAGTGGAGGTCAGCAATCCCGTTCCTCACCACCTGAGCCTGAGAGATGCGTCGGAACTCCAAATCAAGATAACCTTGATGACGTTGCGCAGATATAGCAACAAAATCATCAAAGCGCTGATAGAAAGCCGGATCAAATCCCGGGGCAGGGGCTGGAGCAGGTGTCACTTCCCGTTCCCAGAATACGTATTTTTATGCATATAATACTTGAATGTATTTATTTAATATTTGTCATATATTATCCTGTATTTAAATTTTTTTAATTTCACGATAATTAATTTTCTGTATTTTACTTTCTGCTTTTATTCTCTGCTTTAGCTTTGTTTTAGGTTCGGCCTAGGTTGGTTTATTTTTGGGTTCTTAGTGGTTCATCATGAACCGAACCTAACACCCTATTTAAAGCCCCCAAACTCTTTCTCTCTCTTCATTACTCTCCTTCACCATTACTCTTCTTCTTCTTCCTCATAACTCTCTCCACCTACCAAACCCATAGGCAAGTACACCTTGCTTCCACATGAGAACCCATTTTTATGGTTCACTTATCTTCCTCTCGTAATTTTAAGAGAGTTTAAAACTTGGCATTTTGCATTTTGAAGCCTTATTTTTCGTAGATCTAGTAATTGCTATTTTCGGTTTTGATCTATCAACTTCCTTACTTCCAAGTTTTGTCCATTCCAGTTTTGTTGAGGTGGTGTTATACGCCATTCTGAACCATGGGAACCTCATTCCTGGCTTGGAACGAAGGTTCCATGGAATTTGGGGTTCGGGAGATGTTTTACGCTCACGTTATACGTGCTCGCGTAACATCAGCCCTTCACGCCCACGTTGTTACGTGTTAGCGTAATATTGAGTTTTTACGTCCACGTTATACGTGTCCGCGTAGTGCCGAGCTTTACGCCCACGATCACTCGTGTCAGCGTAAAACTGTTTTACGCAGTCTACTTGACTTGGCGTAATCTTTGTTTTATGCGCACAATGTCTCAGGCGTAAACTCTAAATCTTTTTTACACGTAGCTCCTTTTTACGCGCACTCCTTGGCTCGGCGTAAAACGAGTTTTACGCTCAACCTTGTTCCTTTATTTGAGTGTATTTCCTTTACGCGTAACTTTATGTTTTACGCGTACTCTTCTAAGTTTTACGCAGGCAGGCTCTTACGCAGGCAGGCTCTTACGCAGGCAGGCTTTTACGCAGGCAGGCTCTTACGCAGGCAGGCTTTTACGCAGGCAGGCTTTTACGCGCGTATTGTTGACCTTAGCGTAAAAATTAGCATAGACCAACCTTGGCGTAATTTAACCTTAGTGCTTCTATTGCCTTACAATTTATTCATTTAATGTTGGCATGATAATTCTCCTATTATATCCTTACGCCTTTTTGCATAAACTCGAAAATCTTGGCATGATAATATTTTAATACATATGGTTGTGTAGAACGTGTCCTGTGTCTTGATTGGTTTATGGATACCCAGTATGACTGGAATTAAACTCTGAGAGTTGTAGACTCGACCCCACTAAATACTAGTTGACTTTTATGCCTTGTCACCATTGATAATGATTGTGACCTTGACTAATAATTGATCATGCGTGCGTTCCTGGTTGGAACTAAGAGACCGGCTAGTCGTCTTATTGAATTAAATGAATGAGACACGTTCATGTAATGAACTATTGAAAACGATTAGCCGATCCCGAATATTGACGTACAGGCACATGCAGGCTTCAATTTATTTATTTATTTATTTATTTTACAAAGCGGCATGTGTACTTTATGGTCAAGGCATGATTACTCCGTGGTTAGATTTGATTGTTGTATTACGCTATGTAAGACCTACAACCTAGCCGCACGGGTATCGTTGTAGAGTTGCGCATATCGTACCCCGTACGAAAGTACTCATTTGAATGACCATGATCCACGGCATGGGATTTCACTCAACGTAGAGACTATTAAGTTAAATAAAATAATGATTGCATGGAGAGAATGGATCCCCGAGTTCTTACATGGCAGCCCTCTTGGGACTAGTGGTGCTCGACAGGCCGGCTGGTTCCCACAGATACTGTAAACCTGCCACACGGACAGGGAGCGGTATCTGCTTATATTATTATTGTATATTGTATATTGATGACGGGCGTCCCGCTGGGACTCGTCTAATTCATGATTGGCGCAATTGATTGACTGGATAGACTAGCCTTGCTCGCACATAGTAAGAACTGAGGAATCCCTATTTGCATAATTCCAGGATAACTTAGGACTCACAATAGCAAGCCGTAGGAGTTGATTGGCCGTTCAAGATGATTTGTTTGTGTACGGTACCTACTCTGTTGCCTAACTGAGATGATCAGAATGTCAGGATATGACAGGCCAACTTCTGTCCTTGTTTGGTTGGGAGGTTGGTTCGAAGTGTCGTGATGTTATGTGAATCCTAGTGGAAAGCAGAGAGCTATTATTATATTCTCTTACTTACTGGTTTAATCCTTCATATCGTCCTTCCTTGTGGTACTTGCTATTAGAGGTCTAACCTCTCTGGTTTTGCATGGCCAGATTTAGAGCCGGTTCCCG
Source organism: Iris pallida (assembly GCA_029216955.1). Lineage (NCBI taxonomy): Eukaryota > Viridiplantae > Streptophyta > Magnoliopsida > Asparagales > Iridaceae > Iris > Iris pallida. The sequence continues at coordinate 12,245,545 of JANAVB010008599.1, forward strand.
AGGACTCAGCTTACTTCCACCTCCAAGATGGTCAATACTAGGGGAATGATCGCAGGAGGACTCGAGTGGGTTCCTTAATTCACCGCTCGTTTTGTTATCTACATCATACTTAGCCGTTTGGCACCGACATGTTAGTCAAATTGTTTTGTACTTACTTTTACATAATTGTAACTAAGTCAGACTGCAGCTGATAACAATTGTGTATATGTTACTGTACTATCTGGCTATGTTTTGTAAAGCCAGATCTCAAGAACATTTTGACTAAGCGTTTGGGACGCCTTACTGCTTTATCTTACCTGTTCTCTATTTTTGCTTCTTGTTTGAATGATTGAGACAATAGATGTGAAGTGACCATAGTAAGACTTTCATGTAGTATGCACCCCCTCGTCTGGTTAGACAGCATTGATCGTATTATACGGTATTCATCTACCCGTAATACGTAGCTGGCTGAGTCATTTCCCCACTCTCCAGTATTCTGGTTCTGGGGCGTGACAGCAGGAGCAGCATCAGGAATCTCAGCGTCAGCAGCTGGAGCAGGCTGAGCTCCAGGAGGCAGAGATGGAGCAGGAAATCGACGAGATCTGGTAAGCTCGATAGGAGTGGAGAAGAATGCACAAGTTTGAAAATCAATCTCAAAACGGCGAAAGATAGACGCCAAGTGCATAGGATATACCAGATTCCTTCCTGCATTTCTGCAGTTCAGCATCCAGGACATCATGGTCTTTGGGATAGAGAATGGAATACCAAAATGAATGTGGTATAAAACAGAGAGTTCCAAGAAGGTCACTTCATCTGTGGATCCTTTCTTTGGAAGGAGTACAGAGAAAATCATGCGATGAAGTTCATAAAAAGTTTGGTTCAAATTCTTTGCATAAACCCTACGAGGAACAGGGTTTGGATGACAAATAAGTTCCCTGAAAGAGGCAAGGGTAACATCAGCAGGGAATTGGACATGGGTAATGTCAACCAATGCTTCACCAAGATCAGGAACATGGAAAAATTTACTGATATCGGTAGCACTGAATTCTAATTCTTGCCCAGCAACGCAAGAATAGAAGTTTCCGTTAGGTTTTACTTGCAAGTTGCAGTAAAACATTCGGACAGCATTGTCAAAAATATTTTCTGCTACCTCGAAGAAATCTCGGTAGCCTAAGTGGTCACAAGTAGGAGCATATTCAGAAAATATGGTAAAATTAACAAAAGCTCCATAGCAAATCTTACGACCAGAAAAGGAATCGAACCAAAGATCAGAAAATTCTTTGTCCGAAAACAAAGTAGAATCATAGTCTTCTGCATCTATTGGTCGTGCTGGACTGAATAGACTAGCTGGTGTATAATCAGAAGAGGAGGAGGCACCTTGGGAAGATGATCCTCTATGACGTTTAGGAGCCATGGAGAAGGTAGAAGAGAAAAAAGGAATACCTTTTAGAGAAAGGAGGAAGATGAAAATATTGAAACGCCTACCAGATCTCTTAGATTCCTTGCTAGGATGGAGGAGGAAGAAATTTTAGGGAGGAAGAAGATGTTTCCACGGGTTGGAGTGTGGAAAAGATGGGTGAAAGAGTTGAATTTATAGAGTTTAGGGCCGGCTATTCGGTTCTGGAAATTAATACAGCGCCGACCGAACTTGGTCCGAATTCGGTCCGAACTCGGTCAGAGTTCGGCCCGAGTTCGGTCACTTGTATTCCCGAGACAATAAATACAGTTCTGGTTGGTTAAAGTAACTTTATGACTTTTGACTATAGTATTTAATAACGTACTCTATTTATGGGTTAACTGTAGGGGTTGTCCCAGCTAACGGAGGTTCACCGGGGAACTCTTAAGTACCGCTTCGCTTCGACCGTAGTGGTGGTGACAGACATACCCTTTTTAGGTTTGTACCCAAAAATAATTTCCGTTAAATAAATTTCAAAGTTGCAAGTCATAAAATTAATTTTAATTACCATATTACATTATGAATCTGAAAATTCAAGTATACCGAGCTCACGCCTCATTATGTTAAAACGGTCTTCAGCCAATGGTTTTGTGAATATGTCTGCTAGTTGATGATCTGTGTCAATAAATTCTAAGCAGATATCCCCGTGTTGTTAATGATCACGAAGAAAATGATGTCTTATCTCTATGTGCTTTGTGCGTGAATGACAGATAGGGTTCTTAGTCAGATTAATAGTGCTAGTGTTGTCACAATAAATAGGAACTTTAGTGTAGTGCAGATTGTAGTCCTCTAAGGTTTGCTTCATCCATAAAATCTGAGCACAACAACGTCCTGCGGCGATATACTCAGCCTCAGTTGTTGATAATGCTACTGAATTTTGTTTCTTGCTAAACCAAGATACTAAGGCCTTTCCTAGGAAATGACATGTGCCACTGGTACTTTTACGGTCTACTTTGCATCCCGTAAAATCCGCATCCGAATAACCTATCAGGTCAAAGGATTTGGTTTTAGGATACCATAAGCCAACTGTAGAAGTTCCTTTAAGGTATCGGAAGATACGCTTAACGACATTAAGATGTGATTCTTTAGGATTTGCCTGATAACGTGCACAAATGCAAACACTAAACATAATATCAGGACGACTAGCAGTTAAATATAATAAACTACCAATCATACCTCGATACTTACGCTGATCGACAGGTTTGCCACTTTCATCAGCATCAAGCTTTGTAGATGTAGCCATAGGAGTCCCGATTGGCTTTACATTCTCAAAGTTGTACTTTTTCAGTATGTCCTTCGTGTACTTAGCCTGGTTGATGAATGTTCCTTTTGAGTTCTGTTTGATTTGAAGTCCTAGGAAGAAGTTTAGCTCTTCCATCATACTCATCTCAAATTCACTCTGTATACACTTAGCAAAATCTTGACAGAGTTTTTTGTTAGTAGAACCGAATATTATGTCATCTACATAAATTTGCACAAGGAGGATATCATCATTCAAGGATTTTATAACCAAAGTAGTATCAACCTTTCCTTTTGAAAAACCATTATCAAGTAAGAAGGCACTTAGGCGCTCATACCAAGCACGAGGTGTTTGTTTGAGTCCATAAAGGGCTTTCTTAAGCTTGAAGACGTGATTAGGTTTTTAAAAATCTTCAAAATCAGGGGGTTGTTTCACAAAAACTTTCTCTTTTAAAAATCCATTTAAAAATGCGCTTTTCATGTCCATTTGAAATAATTTAAAATCATTATAACATGCAAATGCACAAAACATGCGGATGGCTTCTAGTCTAGCAACAGGAGCATAGGTCTCATCATAATCAGTTCCTTCTTCTTGATTATAACCTTGTGCCACTAGACGTGCTTTGTTGCGTAGAACTTGTCCATCTTCACTGAGTTTATTTCGGAACACCCATTTGGTACCAATTATAGATTGACCAATGGGTTTAGGAACGAGTTCCCAAACTTGGTTTCTCTCAAATTGATTTAGTTCCTCTTGCATGGCAGAAATCCAAAACTCATCAGTAAAAGCATCATCTACATTCTTAGATTCTATTTGAGAAATGAATGCTACATTTGCTGCTATTTTAGAATCCTTAAGAGATGAACGTGTACTTACACCTTTAGATACATCACCTATGATGAGTGTCTCTGGATGATCTGACAAGAATTTTAATGAATCAATCTTTTGGGTCAGATCTTCCACAGTACTCTTCTCAGTTTTTCCATGTGTATCTTCATCATCACTGTCGCTAGATCTGTGACTATTTAACTCATCAAAAGTAACATTAATAGTTTCTTCAACGATCATAGATCTTTTATTGAAAATTCTATATCCCTTACTCTTAGCAGCATATCCGAGAAATATCCCGTCATCTGCTTTGGAGTCGAACTTTCCCAAGTTATCCTTGGTGTTCAGGATAAAACAGCGACATCCAAAAACTTTAAAGTAAGAAATGTTTGGAATCCTTCAAAACCAAAGCTCATATGGTATTTTCTTCGAGATTGGTCGAATTAACACCCTATTCAAAACATGACAGGCTGTACTAACAGCTTCTGCCCAAAAATATTTAGGAAGATTATACTGATTCAGCATGACTCTAGCCATTTCGCTTAGAGTACGATTCTTCCGCTCCACAACACCATTCTGTTGGGGAGTTCTAGGACAAAAAAATTCGTGGTAATATCCACTATCATCACAAAACTTTTTGAAATCAGAATTTTTGAATTCGCCACCATGATCACTTCGGATACGAGTAATCATGAAGCCTTTTTTTATTTTGTACCCTTTTGCAAAATATCTGAAATTCAAAAATTGCATCACTTTTGTTTGATAAGAAATAAACCCAAGTAAAACGAGAGAAATCATCAACAAGAACAAAAGCATAGAGCTTACCGCAAAGACTAGCGATTCTACTAGGACCAAATAAATCCATGTGAATTAACTGCAAAGGTCTAGAAGTACTTACAGCGTTGATGGATTTAAAAGTAGACCTATGTGCTTTGTTCTTTTCACAGTCAGCACATACCATATCTCTCTTGAATGGAATCTCAGGGAGTCCTCTTACCAACTTCTTTGTACTTAGTCGTGAGATAGTATCCATGTTTGCATGTCCTAGTCTCATGTGCCATAGCCAGCTTTTATCTTGATTGGCTACTAGGCACCTACCTGCATTATTAGTATTATCCAAAAAGAAAACATAAATATTGTCTTCTCTAATCCCTTTATATATGGGATCACCAGATGACATATCATATATGGTATATTTATCTTTCACAAAATTGATACCATAACCATTATCTGCCAAATGACTTATGCTTAATAGGTTATGTTTCAATTCTGTTACTAGACAAACATCCTTTATTACTGGATAGGGAGAAATACCTACAGTACTATTACCAATTATATCACCTCTCAAATTATTTCCGAAGGAGACATATCCTTCTTTCTTCATCGATAGCGTAGCGAACAAAGATGCATCACCAGTCATGTGTTGCGAACATTCGCTATCGAGGATCCATTTGCTTTTAGCATGAGAGGGTTGAGGGTCCACCTACAAGACAAGTAGATGAATCCTTTGGTATCCATTTTCTGATGGGTCTATTCTGATTAGCTTTAGGTCTCCAGATTAAAGTGTGATTGTCAACAAACTTCTTTGCCAAACAATACTGTGATATGTGTCCATGCGTGCCACAATAAGTGCAAGTAAGTTTAGAACCAGATGTGGTCACAACTGTGTTTACATGCTTGTTTGGTTTCTTGGAGAACCTATAAGTGAAAGCATGGTGATAGTCGTGTTTCTTCTGTACTTTCTTATTTTTAGTCCTCTTAGGTGTATGCTTAGCATTAGGACTAAACTTAGGCTGTGTCACAGGTATTGCCTGTTTGCCTAACTTGATTTCTAACTTTTTAGAAATCGCAATAGACTCTTCATATCTAGTAGTCATATCTGAGAGTCTTTGTTCTGTTACTAAGTGCTTCTTCTTCACTATGTCATATAGTTCTTGCATCTTGACATAGTCTCTTTCTTTCTTTTCAATTTTGAGGATAGCCTCATGATAGTCTACCTTGAGTTTGGCTATCTCTTCCGTGTTACCGATAGTAGACGTCTCTTTAATATCTTCAATAAGATTGGACAGTCTAGCTAACTCGGTTGTGTATGCCTTAATCTCTTTTCGAGATTGCTTATACTTGTCGATCATAGTTTTGTGATCTTCAAGTAGTTCGCTAAAGGCATTTTCTAATTCATCGAAAGTAAAATCATCATATAGAGGGTTTGAAGATACCTTATCAAATGCCATAAGACAGACATTTGCATTGTCGCAGGGTCTGTCCTCTTCTTCTGTATCACTGGCATCACTTTCATGCCAGATACTTGTGTTGGCATACTTTCGACCAAATGTTGCTTTTCTGCTTGATCTTGATCTGTCATATGGACTGCTTTTCTTTAAAGTTGGACAATCCTTCTTCATGTGCCCCGTCTTCTTGCATCCAAAGCAAATGGTTTCATCTTCATTGCTTTCTTGGACATCTCTCTTCCTTCTGCTTGATTTCTCAAACTTTAAGAATTTTCGGAAGTTCTTCACAAGTAGGGCATGTTCATCACCACTTGATGATTCTTCATCAGAGTCGTTGCATGTTGATTTTCTTGCTTGAGCTTTGAAAGCAATATATTTTTCTTTTGGTGTTGCTTCTTCAAACTCTTGCAAATCAAGTTCATGGGTCATCAGCTTTCCCATCAGTGTTTCCAAGGACATAGTTGTGAGATCGTTTCCTTCAATGATTGCTGTGGCTTTTGGATTCCAGTTTTTGGTTAGCGCCCGCAGCACTTTTCTGATCTTCTCATGATTGCTGTAATCCTTACCAAGAGATTGCAAAGGATTAGTTATATCAAGGAAACGAGTAAACATCTGTGTAATTGACTCACCGGGTTTCATCTTAAAAGATTTATATTCCTGTGTCAGTCTACTAATGTTGGATTCCTTCACTTGAGAAGTACCTTCATGAGTTACCTCAAGAAGTTTCCAAATTTTGTGAGACGTCTTACAGGTTGAAACTCTGTTGAACTCCGTTTTGTCAATTGCACAGAATAGTGCGTTGATGGCACGAGCATGTAGACTAGCCTTAGCTTTTTCAGCTTCAGTGTATTTGTCATGAGGCTTGTCTACAAGCTGCCCTTCAACCACTGTGGGTGCTGGTTTCTTATAACCATCAATGACTATATACCAAAGATCAAAGTCAAGAGATTTTAAGAAGAAAGTCATTCGTGTTTTCCAATAGGGATAATTAGTACCATCAAAAAGTGGGGGTCTATTTGTGGATTGTCCTTCACCGTTGAATATTGATTTCACGGCTGCCATATATACTCTCTGAGGTTTGTTATATAAAAATATAACCTGCTCTGATACCAATCGTAGGACCGTTGAGCACCTCTAGAGGGGGGGGGGTGAATAGAGTGTGTGTGTGCAGCGGAAAATAATCACCAATTAAAAATTTAAACTATGACAGTGAAATAAGAGACAGTAAATATAATACAGCAAGAGATAGAGAATTCAAACTCAGCGACACAGCGATGTATAATGGTATCCCTCTGAGAGGACTAATCCAGTCTCGAGTACTCTTGCTCGATGTTAATCCACTATGGCACAAGCTTTAACTGAGAGCTTGCAGTCTCTTACAACACCGTACTTGGTGACAAGTGCACGACCGACTTCACAACACCGTGCTTGGTGACGAGCGCACGACCAGCTCCACAACAAGAAAAGTTGCTGAACTTGGAACGACCTCTTTACAACTCTTGGAATACCAAAAGACTCTAAATCAACTCTGATATTACTGGCTTTTGGCTAAGAGGTGTATAGGTATGATTTGAAAATCTTAGATCGTTTGAAAACACTCGAATAGTAGAGAAGAGAAGATGAAGAGTGAATGAATGATTTAAAATGAAAAGTTCTTCTCTATTTATAGGTGTTTTCTGGAACCGAACTCGGACAGAGTTCGGGCAGAGTTCGGATGCAGATATCTCGCAAAGAGACGTTGCTCACAGGTTTGGAGGCAACAGAAGTTTGAATACAAACTGACCGAACTCGGACAGAGTTTGGTCCGAACTCGGGCCGAACTCGGTTATGAGTTCTGTCAGGAGATTTTTGAAATATTTTATCAGAAATTGTTTTCAAAGATATTTTGGAATATTTTGTAAAATGATATATGAGTGGTAATGGGTAGGCTTTTTAGAATGTGGACTGAGATAACCCTAAGCCAGTATTACCAAAACTGATTTTACAAAATAGATCCTAGACTCAATAAAATATAAAATACAGAATAAAATATAAAATGAGTCATCTTCAGATTTGATGATGTTAATGCTTCGTTGATACAGTACAACGTCCGTTGAAATTGATTTCATATATCCTGAAATGATTAGCAGCAGTTTGTATATTTTGTGTATTGACTTAAGTGCATGTTGATTATCGAAATCGGGTGTGACCATGGAATGAGCCAACAGGAAGTTCAAGTTTATGCGGCCACGAAAGTTTATGTGGCCACGGAAGTTCATGCGGCTGCGGAAGTTCATGCGGCCACGGAAGTTCATGCGGCTACGGAAGTACATGCGGCTGCGGAAGTTCATGCGTCTACGGAAGTTCATGCGGCCACGGAATTTCATACGGCTGCAGAAATTCATGCGGCCACGGAAATTCATGCGGCTACGGAACTGTTCTTCTTCTCTATTATTCCAAGAAGAAGAACCATGCAAGCCATTGCTTCCAAGCTTCATAAAACCTTCATCTAGAGTCCAAATCCGAACTTCCATAGGTCAAAATGGGGCAGAATAAAATTCTCTACAACATGGAACCATCAGAACTTGATAATAACAAGATTAAATAGATCAAAATCCAAGAAATCTGAAAATAAAATAAACATAGATCTACAAGAAATGAGCCATAAAAATTAGAAATACTAAGTATTAAATTGTGTTAGAATCTCATGGAGAAGAGAATGGAACAATAAAAATGGAGTTCCTCCATGAAGCAAGCTGCACTTGCCTAAGCTCTCTTCCTGGTAGGTGAAGAAGTAATGGTAGAGAAGAAGAAGAGTAATGAAGAGAGAGAAAGAGTTGGGCTAATAAATGGGGATGGTGGTGGTAGGTAAGGGTTCTCCCCTTGGTTCATGATGAACCAATAAACAACCCAAGCCGAACCAAGCCAACCCAAACAAGCCGAACCAAGCCAGGAGGCATAAAATACGAGTCAAGATACGTATACATATTCCAAATACGTAATACGAACCACGGTCATTACAACTCTACCCACCTTAAAAGAATTTCGTCCTCGAAATTTAATTAAGAGGCTAGAGCGGCAAGGACAAGCTATACTAATCGTAAGCTATAACAAGCAGTCTATCATGCAGTCATTTATTCAAGCAAAGAATTGAAAGCATAAGGCATAAGGAAGACATTATACCTTACGAGTCAAACAGGTCGGGATATCGCGATCGGATATCATCCTCACGCTCCTACGTCGACTCACCCAAAGAGTGATGACCCCAAACAACACGAAGTAAACTAATAGTCTTGTTCTTGAGTATCTTCTCTCTCTGGTCCAATATAGACACGGGCCTCTCCTCATACGAAAGGTTGGTACCAACAACCAATTTCGAATGATCCAGGATGTGGCTTGGGTCCGAAATATACCGTCGTAGTTGGGATATATGGAATACGTCATGTACCTAATGTAGCGACGGCAGGAGAGCGAGACGATAGGATACATCTCCTACTCTCTCCAGAATATCGAACGGTCCTATATACCTAGGACTAGGCTTTCTCTGCACGCCGAAATAAATGACGCCACGGTTAGGCGAAATCCTCAGGAATACATGGTTGCCGACAGAAAAATCAAGAGGGCGCCAATGAGAATTGGCCCAATGATGCTGGCGATCTTGGGCAACTCGAAGATGATCTCTGACTCTCCTGACCACTTCAACGGTCTGAGAAATCATTTTCGGACCGAGCATCTGTCTCTCTCCGACATCGTCCTATGCTAGCGGAGATCGGCACTTCCTACCATACAGTGCCTCGAACGGTGCCATCTGGATACTGGCCTAGAAACTGTTATTATACGAGAACTCCACCAGGTGCAGGTGATCTTTCCATGAACCACCGAAGTTGAGTGTACAAGATCTCAACATGTCTTCCAAGGTTCGTATGGTATGCTCTGACTGACCATCTGTCTGCGGATGATAAGTTGAGCTGAACTGGAGACGAGTTCCCAAACTATCTTGCTGGCTACGCCAAAAGTGCGACATAAATCTTGAATATCTGTCCGAGGTGATACTGACTGGTACACTGTGAAGTCTGACGATCTGTCTGAGGTACATCTCTGCTAGCTGAGCTGTCGACTGACCAACTCTGAACGGGCGAAAATGAGCCAGCTTCGTGAGCCTGTCTATAATAACCAAAATAGCATCTCTGCCAGCCGAGGATCTAGGTAATCCAGTCACGAAATCCATGGTTATATGCTCCCACTTCTATCCTGGAATTGGCAAGGGCTGAAGAAGTCCAGCTGGCCTATGATGTTCAGCTTTAACTTGTTGGCAAACCAAACATCGAGAGACAAACCGGGCTATCTCCCTCTTCATGCCATTCCACCAAAAGTGCTGACGAATATCTCGATACATCTTCGTACCACCGGGATGAATAGAATACTGAGAACTATGAGCCTCTGCCATGATCTCCTGTCTGATATCTCCACTGGGTACACAAAGACGCTTTCCATATCGAAGTGTACCGTCTTCATGGATACATAACTCTGGTCTTCGTCCTATCTCACACTCTGCTCTGAGTTGCTAAAGCTTGGAATCTGCTGACTGCGCCATCCGGATCCTCTCGACTATAGTGGACTGAACTTGCATGCTGGCCATCAATGCCACACTGGTAGGAAGGACAACTTCTATTCCCAGCTTCTGAAGATCTGCTAACAGCTCTGGTTGCGCTGTTAGAAAATAAACTCTGGCTCTCATGCTCAATGCATCTGCTACAACGTTGGCCTTCCCTGGGTGATACTGCAGGTTGACATCATAATCCACAAGTAGCTCTAGCCACCTTCTCTGACGCATGTTGAGCTCCTTCTGGGTAAAAACATACTTCAGGCTCTTGTGGTCGGTGAAAATCTCCATCCTATCTCCGTACAAGTAGTGCCTCCACAACTTAAGCGCAAACACTACTGCTGCCAGCTCTAAGTCATAGGTTGGGTAATTCCTCTCATGATCACGAAGTTGACACGATGCATAAGCTATTACCTTCCCATGCTGCATCAGAACACATCCTAAGCCTCTGCCTGAAGCATCACAATACACCGAGAATCCTTCGGTTCCATCTGGAAGTGTGAGAATGGGTGCCGTCATCAAGCCTCGCTTCAACTTCTCAAAAGAATCCTGGCACTCTGCTGTCCAAGCAAACTGCACATCCTTGAGGATCAACTGGGTCAATGGCGCTGAAATCCGAGCAAAGTCTGAAACATCGCCGGCCAAGCCAAGAAAACTGCGAACTTCTGCAACTGTGCGGGGTACTGGCCACGTCTCAATAGCCACGATCTTCTGGGGATACACTTCTACTCCTCCTCTGGTGATGATATGACCCAAGTATGAAATGAGATCGAGCCAGAACTCACATTTGAGAATCTGAAGAACCACACTGAGATGCTGTTCATGCTCCGCCTCACTCTTGTTGTAGACCAGGATGTCATCTAGGAACACAATCATGAATTGATCCAAGTAGGGCATGAAGATGCGATTCATGAGGTCCATGAATATAGCTGGCGCATTGGTTGCTCCAAATGGCGTCATAAGGAACCCCCAATGCCCATATCTAGACCTGAAAGCTGTCTTCGGGATGTCCTGCTCTCTGATTCTGATCTGATGATATCCTGAGTGCAAGTCGATCTTCGAGAATACTGCTGCCCCCTTGAGTTGATCAAACAAGTCATCTATCCTCGGGAGAGGGTATCTGTTCTTGATTGTCACTAAGTTCAAGGTACGATAATCTACACATAATCTGGACGTACCATCCTTCTTTTTCATAAGAAGCATCGGGGCTCCCCAAGGCAATCCACTAGCACGAATGAATCCCTTGCTTATGAGTTCTTCAATCATCTTGTACAATATCTCTAGCTCTGACGGAGCCATCCTGTAGGCTCCCTCTGACACTGGGGCTGTCCCGGGAATCAAGTCGATGGTGAACTCGAAATCCCGCTCTGGCGGCATCCCTGGAAGCTATTCTGAGAAAATATCTGGAAACTCTTCGATTATCCGGGGTAACTGCACGGCTACTACTGCCATCCGCAATACTGGAGGAGAGGGTTCAACTTCGCCACGGGAGAAGAAAAACTCCGGCTCGCGTGGAATGCTAAAAACAATCCTACTAAGATGGCAGTCTATCCTAGCATACTGGTCCCTCATCCAATCCATCCTTAAGACCACATCATAATCGGCCATCGGGAACTCAATCAATCTAGCGGGGAACTCTCTACCGCTAACTATGATCCGACACGAGGAAAACACCCTATCTACTCCCATAAGTCCATTACCAGTAAGTATATTGAGCCTCACTGATAATGACTCGGGCTCCAATCATTTCTGTATCGTGAATCGTGCAGACATAAATGAATGCGAGGCACCAGAATCAAATAATACTGAAGCTGGAAAGGTGTTGACGAGAATAGTACCTGCCACTGCCTCACCGGGTTCTATTCCTTTCTCTCCCATGGTCAAGGCCAGCACTTGACCATGCCCTCTGGGTGCGGATCCCCTCTGCTAAAAATTCCTCTGCCTGCTCTGGATCAGGGCTTGGGCATACTGCTACGGTCTTTGCTGCTGGAATACCTGGGCCTGCGTCGGCAATGGCCTCGGGAACGGGTACTACAGCTGCTGCTGGACTGGTGCTGGTCCTCTAACTGAAAGATTAGAGAAAGCTGATGATGAACTCATCCTGTTCGGGCAGTTCCCAACCCTGTGGTCTGGGGCACCACAAACCAAGCACAAACCCTTTGTTCTGTGACACTCAGATACCACATGCCCCGGCTTCCTGCAGTATGAGCATCCCACTGCGGAAGACTGCTTCTGCTTCTGCTGCTGAGGGTACGTCGGGGTGGAATACTGAACCGACGTCACTAAGGCTGCCCGCCTCGGAGCTGCAATGGTCAAAGCCCTGGCTGCCGGGGCTGGTGCTGATAACTGATTCATCTGACCGTGGGATCGCTTCCGACCTCCGGTCCTATCCACGATCCTCTGGGAGGTATACTCATGCCTCATAGCTGCCCTCAATACTGCATCAAAAGTCTGATGCTCAAACTGCTCTACTGCCAATAAAATCTCCAGTGGAGCCCCTGCTGCAACCGCTAGGCCCTATCGAACTCGGTCGCTACCAAGGTGGGAGCAAACCGACTGAGCCTCAAAAATATGGTCGCATATCCGTCGACCGTCCTGCCCATCTGCTTCAGATTGGTGAACCTCGTCTGTAGATCGTATCGAGCTACAGCATCGAAATACTTGGCCTGGAATATCTCTCTGAATACTGCCCAAGTAACGGGTGCCAATAATCCAACGGCCTGCGCCGTCCACTTGCTGCGGGCAAGATCCAATAACTGCAGGCACACTACGGCCACCTTCTCGGCTTCTGGAGTCCTGGCTGCTTCTAGAATCACCTCTGTGTCCTGAAGCCAAGCATCAGCAGCGATAGCATCTTCACTGCCGTCGAAGAAGGGAGGGTTCAAGAGCTTGAAGCGGTTGGCCGCACTGTCACCCTAATGACCTCCTCTGGTCAAAGTATCTGCCACCGCCTGGTGCAAGACATCTCCTCGACGATCCTGGGAAGCTAATAATGACATTATGAGACCCACCAAAGTGCCATCATCAGGTTCTGCAGGCTGGACGGGCTGAACTGGTGGCTCTCCTCCAGTAGGCATGACTCTGGAGGCTACTCCTGAATATTGGGCTTGATCTCCGGGTTGCTGCTGGTCCAAGGGAGGTGCTCCACCTTGCTGATCGACAGATCCAGGAACAATGTCGCTGAAGAAGACGACATAGGGAACAATAAGGAAGAACCAGGACAGATCAACGATACAAGCATGTGATTAGGTCAAGATTACAGAGATTCAGAAGATACGAGCAGAGATCAAGGACGAGTACTGATTGAGACATCTATTCGGTAAACTCTCACATATCTTGATTTACAAGACCTGCATGGGCCACCACCTAAACCACTTAAACCATGTAGCGCCCCAGAACCAGAATACTGGAGAGCGGAGGCGTACATAGCCAGCTACGTATATTGAACTGCAACCCACCTCGCTATACGGTCACGGCTGTCTAGATACATGAGGGTTTAACTACAAGCCATCAGTCTCCTATGGTCATAAACAAGCCTATTGTTGTAAAACCCCTAATTTTCTACTGTATTTTTGTGCTAATTTTTTTGTATTTATACATCGCATAGTCGTATTGTACGTCGCGCGGGAATTTACGAATTCGTATTTTCTCGTCGAGTTCGAATATGTGCGAGTAACATATTTTTAGAGAAATAAATTTTTTGATTTTATTATCAATGGTGATTTCAAAATAATATATATAATAATTATTTTTGTTTAAAGTAATTTGGCAAGAAAGCATTTTAAAGATTTGATTTTTATGTTTACTTTCGAAATTATTTTATCCAAATTAGTAAAAATATAGTTTGAAATTATTTCCTATTAATACTTAAATATAGATTATAATTTTCGAAATTATTTAATATTAATATTTTATTATTCGAAAAGTTATTAAAAATATTTATTATTTTATTATTTTCGAAATTATATTTGTTAGTATTTTTGAAAAATATATTTGGACAATATTGCGGCCATTTTAAAAAAAAAACTTGATTTAATTTTATGGATTAGTGTAAATAGTATAAAGGAGGAATTTATAGATTTAAATTTAACTTGAATTTGATTTCATCGATTTAAATTTAATAATACCTATAATTTGAAATTTGATTTAAATTTGATTTAGATTTGGATTGGATTTGAATTTGGATTTAAATTATTATTAGCTAATTATCTATTTTGGGTTTAAACCAAATCCTAATCCTATCTTAATGGGAATTCCCACATCCTATAAATAGGTAGATACTCCTCCATTATTTTTCCACAAGCCATAAATTACTCCACAAATAAATCTCAACCCCGTGCACCGTGTCCGTGTTCCCTCCCGTCCATCTTATTCCAATATTTTACATATACATTATTTCTCTTCCGTGTCGACAACTCCGACACAATACATCACAAATTTCTATTCCAAATCCTAAACGCTAATCCTATTCTAAAATCCAGCCCGTCACCGATCCCGACCAATAGCCAGCCACGTCCTGGCACCACCATCAACAGTTAGACACAACCTCCGTCGCCGTCACCACCACCACCACCACAGTCCCGACATCGCCTCACTGCCAACCCCGACCCAACCACTCTGCCACCACCGCCGCTCCGCTCCTCGGCGCCCCTACAGACCAACCACCAGCATCCCCGTCGTTACCATCACCTCGGATACCACCAAACACCCCACGCGACCACCCAAGTCCGGCCACCATCGACCGCCTCCACCCGTGGCGACCACCACCGTCACCAAAACCACCACCGCCGACATAGCCATCGGCCACCCCAAACCCAACCATCACCACAGAGGAAAAAAAAAAAAAAAAAGCCAAAACCCTAATCCCAACTTACCTCCTCCTCCTCCGCGGCGAGCCGTGCCCGGCCATCAGCGCCGCCGTGCCGGCGAACTTCCACCCGCGTGCGTCCCCTTCCCTCGCCACTGGCCAGCGCGCAACCGTCCGCCAGCAGCGCCGTAGTGGCCGCGCGCGCATATCCGCGGAGTGCAGCCACTCCGCCGTCCCTTTCACTCCGACCTCGTCCCAACAATCCCCGCCGGCGAGAGCGCCAATCCGCCGCCCGCCGACCTCGATCTCCCGTTCCCTCTTCCCTCCGCCTCACGCAGCCGCCTCTCCACCCCTCTTTCCGCCGCCGCCGTCTCCGTCGACCTTCCCTCCGCAGCCGCTCGTTCCCTCCGGCTCACCACTCCTCACTCCGCCCTCTCCGCCAGATCGTCCGTGCGCCGGAGCCCCGACGAACCCCGAACCCTCTTCTCGCCTCCGCCCCGCTCTCAGCCTCCCCTCTCTTCCTCTCCGATCTCTCGCTCACTCTTCTCCTCTCTCTCTTCCCCTCTCTCTCCATTACTTGATTGTTTTTTTTTCTTTTTAGATCTGTGTTTGTACATTGTTCTCATCGGAAGGAGAACAACTTTACAGTACATTTTATTATTATTATTATTATTATTATTATTATTATTATTATTATTTCCTTTTTCTATAAACTTTTCATTATTATTATTATTATTATTATTATCAATATTATTATTACTATATTATGGTTTAAAATGTTGTTTTATAAAATATATTACTACATAATAATTCAAAGTATAGTTTTAACCAAAGGGTATATATTTAGAGTTGAGCTTAAATTTATTTTAGTATTTATCTAAAAATATTTTTGATCAATAAAAGGTAGCTTCCAAAAAGATTATAATTATTATTTGAAAATTTTTCTTATTAGTTATGTACTTTATTAGACCTATTTATCTAAGTTTAACTTTAACAAAATTAGGCTTTTGTCTTAAAACTGGTGTTCTAAATTTATAAAATATTTTTTAATGAGAATATAGTTTACTACCAATAATTTCATTTTTGACAAAGTTATAGTTTTTGATCTAAAATATTTAGTGATATTTTTATTATGAAATATAAAATTCTACCTAAAGTTATATTTTTAGAGTTTTGCCTTAAAAACGACCTCCGATTTTTGGTATTTGATTGAAAGCATATTTTGACTAATAATTTATATTTCGAGTATTATAAAATATTTTCTAAAACTAAATATATTATTTGGCTTCCTATGATTTTTCCCATCCCGTGATTCAACCCATCTTTCCTATTCCTTTACCAATTCCAAACTACTTTATGTCCACCCTAACCAAGTTGACCGTCCCGAACCTAATGGAACCGTCCGTGCCACCATCCGAGGTCACCTTGTACAGTTGATTGCACCGGAGTCACAGATCGTGTCACCTGGATCATTGCAGCACACCAGGCGTCCTACCAGGCAAGATACCTTGCCATCTTGTACTTACATTTGATTCATGATATTTTATATGTTGCTAGTGTTTTTACATTAGTAAGAGTATGTCCAAGTATGACTTGGATGCCATCGATATGTATATCGATGTTTGTGTGTGTGCGTGTGTGTGTGTGTGTGGACCATATGTGGTAGCGGACTTTCCCGGTGTGTTGAAGTTATGCTTCATAACTTCTTTGACTTGTTGACACGTCTCATACACGACACATGAGTGAGGATCATTGAGTCGGCACGAACCTACGTATTCGACTTGCTACCGTTACGGGCGGTTCGTGTGTCGGTTCATTTATGGATTAGCGGAGTCTAGATAGCGACTTGCATAGAGATATGGATCGCCAAGACATGGATATGACTTGTGGGATACATGGGCGGGGAAAACTACTGGGACGTATGAGCTAGCCCAAAGCCTTCTAGATTGCCCGGTTATGGGTTCATGGTTTCCCTGTTATGGGTGTGTCGCTAGAGGATATATCCATTGCACGGCCCTGACCACGACGTCAGATACGGTCAGGAGGTATGCTAGCGATGCAAAGTATGAACTAGGGGATATATCCATTGCACGGCCCTGACCACGTCGTCAGATACGGTCAGAGACGTATACTAGTTCATGCGAAAGCCTCTAGTGGATGCTATGCTTT
Source organism: Iris pallida (assembly GCA_029216955.1). Taxonomy (NCBI): domain Eukaryota; kingdom Viridiplantae; phylum Streptophyta; class Magnoliopsida; order Asparagales; family Iridaceae; genus Iris; species Iris pallida. Next base: position 12,262,834 of record JANAVB010008599.1, read on the forward strand.
ATTCCTACCCACTTATACGTTCCAGTATAGTTTTCGACTTGCATTACACCTAGATGGTTAGGTTCCATTGTGTTGGAGCATGTGGTCTTTTCTTTATCATGTATCATTTACAGTTCATCATGGTATTGTTTTTATGTATCTTGTTACGTCCCTCTGAGGACCTGGCTTTTTCCCCAGGTGTGTGTTCATGTCTTCCGCAGGTACCCTATCCAAGGCCGTGGTCTTCTTCATTCCTTCGAAGACAATTGCGCTTGGTTCGTCTTGCCATTTTTATCGCTCGGTTTATTGTACATTTTCTTTCATTGAGATAGTTGGTAGTGGACTTTGTCTCCGCCCAACGATTGTATCATAAATATTCGAGTTGATATTTATATTATTATTCTTTTCATTGTGGATGAGATTTAGTTTGTCTTGGATTACTGCATTTTACAGCTTATGTATTCATACGAGACCTATGTATTTCGTATGAATACAGCTGGCATGTCTACGTTCCTAGTCCTACGTATTATGGGACTGGGGCGTTACATGTTTTTGTGGTGGCCCATGCAGGTCCAGATAAATTGTTTGGTTACTTTACCGTACCAAGCAAGCCTGCGAATAGGATTAGAGTCTAGGATCTCATCCACATAATTGACCTCCTCGATTCTACTTTGACTCCCTTGATTTGCATCTTGCTTGATTCCCTCTACCGTTAAATTCTTATCCTTCTTCCGTGCTTGATGTTGGTTAGGAAGGTAACCCATACTAGATAGACTTGGCCCATTGTCCTAATACCCCTAGTTTAATTCTTGTAAGTTGGGTAGAACCCCTTATGACCTAACCTTCCTTGTGGCCTTGACCAATCCTTAGACAAGTAAACCCTAGGGCAACTGCATAGGTACCAACCTAGGACATAACTAGATTCTTGAGAAGTTTGAACTAGTTCCACTTCTTTCAAAATTAATCGTGCCCATGATTTTACTAATTTTGACTATCATATGCTGCTAGTTTAGCTCAAGTTTTGCAAGCTTATTCCCTTATCGAGCTTGATCATGACATATTTTATTGGGTGCGCACCCACTAACATATTGTCTACTCAGAACCGGTGCATGATGGTCTGATCAACCTAATGCACTTTGGTTCGCTTTTATCTATCATTCTACGTGGATGGGGATATAGCTAAACTTGTCCTCTAGGGCCCCCTCCGCGACAGACTTGGCAACTCTCTTTGAATTACTCGCTCGCCTTTGAACCGCATATTGGTATTCGAAAGCAAACTTCATTGGACTCATATTGGTTTTCGTCTTTCACCTAATTAGACGAAGACTCGTACTTGATAGATAGACCCAAAGTATCACCCTTAGTTGTCCTACCATCTATTGACAAAATAGTTAGCCACCGACCAACCGATAGGACTATATCCCCATCTCGAGTTACTTGTCATTTCCCTTGACCCTAGATTCACTGTCGCGACCATCATTCACTCCCTAAATTAAATTCGTGATTTATCTCCGTGGTTATCGAAGTCACGATTTTCTAATGCATGTTTGAACGTCGTGATTTGATTACCCCTGTACCCACTCAACCCCTCTACTTATTTTTAATTTCGAGGACGAAATTCTTGTAAGTTGGGTAGGATGTAAAACCCCTAATTTTCTACTGTATTTTTGTGCTAATTTTTTTGTATTTATACATCGCATAGTCGTATTGTACGTCGCGCGGGAATTTACGAATTCGTATTTTCTCGTCGAGTTCGAATATGTGCGAGTAACATATTTTTAGAGAAATAAATTTTTTGATTTTATTATCAATGGTGATTTCAAAATAATATATATAATAATTATTTTTGTTTAAAGTAATTTGGCAAGAAAGCATTTTTAAAGATTTGATTTTTATGTTTACTTTCGAAATTATTTTATCCAAATTAGTAAAAATATAGTTTGAAATTATTTCCTATTAATACTTAAATATAGATTATAATTTTCGAAATTATTTAATATTAATATTTTATTATTCGAAAAGTTATTAAAAATATTTATTATTTTATTATTTTCGAAATTATATTTGTTAGTATTTTTGAAAAATATATTTGGACAATATTGCGGCCATTTTAAAAAAAAAAACTTGATTTAATTTTATGGATTAGTGTAAATAGTATAAAGGAGGAATTTATAGATTTAAATTTAACTTGAATTTGATTTCATCGATTTAAATTTAATAATACCTATAATTTGAAATTTGATTTAAATTTGATTTAGATTTGGATTGGATTTGAATTTGGATTTAAATTATTATTAGCTAATTATCTATTTTGGGTTTAAACCAAATCCTAATCCTATCTTAATGGGAATTCCCACATCCTATAAATAGGTAGATACTCCTCCATTATTTTTCCACAAGCCATAAATTACTCCACAAATAAATCTCAACCCCGTGCACCGTGTCCGTGTTCCCTCCCGTCCATCTTATTCCAATATTTTACATATACATTATTTCTCTTCCGTGTCGACAACTCCGACACAATACATCACAAATTTCTATTCCAAATCCTAAACGCTAATCCTATTCTAAAATCCAGCCCGTCACCGATCCCGACCAATAGCCAGCCACGTCCTGGCACCACCATCAACAGTTAGACACAACCTCCGTCGCCGTCACCACCACCACCACCACAGTCCCGACATCGCCTCACTGCCAACCCCGACCCAACCACTCTGCCACCACCGCCGCTCCGCTCCTCGGCGCCCCTACAGACCAACCACCAGCATCCCCGTCGTTACCATCACCTCGGATACCACCAAACACCCCACGCGACCACCCAAGTCCGGCCACCATCGACCGCCTCCACCCGTGGCGACCACCACCGTCACCAAAACCACCACCGCCGACATAGCCATCGGCCACCCCAAACCCAACCATCACCACAGAGGAAAAAAAAAAAAAAAAGCCAAAACCCTAATCCCAACTTACCTCCTCCTCCTCCGCGGCGAGCCGTGCCCGGCCATCAGCGCCGCCGTGCCGGCAAACTTCCACCCGCGTGCGTCCCCTTCCCTCGCCACTGGCCAGCGTGCAACCGTCCGCCAGCAGCGCCGTAGTGGCCGCGCGCGCATATCCGCGGAGTGCAGCCACTCCGCCGTCCCTTTCACTCCGACCTCGTCCCAACAATCCCCGCCGGCGAGAGCGCCAATCCGCCGCCCGCCGACCTCGATCTCCCGTTCCCTCTTCCCTCCGCCTCACGCAGCCGCCTCTCCACCCCTCTTTCCGCCGCCGCCGTCTCCGTCGACCTTCCCTCCGCAGCCGCTCGTTCCCTCCGGCTCACCACTCCTCACTCCGCCCTCTCCGCCAGATCGTCCGTGCGCCGGAGCCCCGACGAACCCCGAACCCTCTTCTCGCCTCCGCCCCGCTCTCAGCCTCCCCTCTCTTCCTCTCCGATCTCTCGCTCACTCTTCTCCTCTCTCTCTTCCCCTCTCTCTCCATTACTTGATTGTTTTTTTTTCTTTTTAGATCTGTGTTTGTACATTGTTCTCATCGGAAGGAGAACAACTTTACAGTACATTTTATTATTATTATTATTATTATTATTATTATTATTATTATTTCCTTTTTCTATAAACTTTTCATTATTATTATTATTATTATTATTATCAATATTATTATTACTATATAATGGTTTAAAATGTTGTTTTATAAAATATATTACTACATAATAATTCAAAGTATAGTTTTAACCAAAGGGTATATATTTAGAGTTGAGCTTAAATTTATTTTAGTATTTATCTAAAAATATTTTTGATCAATAAAAGGTAGCTTCCAAAAAGATTATAATTATTATTTGAAAATTTTTCTTATTAGTTATGTACTTTATTATACCTATTTATCTAAGTTTAACTTTAACAAAATTAGGCTTTTGTCTTAAAACTGGTGTTCTAAATTTATAAAATATTTTTTAATGAGAATATAGTTTACTACCAATAATTTCATTTTTGACAAAGTTATAGTTTTTGATCTAAAATATTTAGTGATATTTTTATTATGAAATATAAAATTCTACCTAAAGTTATATTTTTAGAGTTTTGCCTTAAAAACGACCTCCGATTTTTGGTATTTGATTGAAAGCATATTTTGACTAATAATTTATATTTCGAGTATTATAAAATATTTTCTAAAACTAAATATATTATTTGGCTTCCTATGATTTTTCCCATCCCGTGATTCAACCCATCTTTCCTATTCCTTTACCAATTCCAAACTACTTTATGTCCACCCTAACCAAGTTGACCGTCCCGAACCTAATGGAACCGTCCGTGCCACCATCCGAGGTCACCTTGTACAGTTGATTGCACCGGAGTCACAGATCGTGTCACCTGGATCATTGCAGCACACCAGGCGTCCTACCAGGCAAGATACCTTGCCATCTTGTACTTACATTTGATTCATGATATTTTATATGTTGCTAGTGTTTTTACATTAGTAAGAGTATGTCCAAGTATGACTTGGATGCCATCGATATGTATATCGATGTTTGTGTGTGTGCGTGTGTGTGTGTGTGTGGACCATATGTGGTAGCGGACTTTCCCGGTGTGTTGAAGTTATGCTTCATAACTTCTTTGACTTGTTGACACGTCTCATACACGACACATGAGTGAGGATCATTGAGTCGGCACGAACCTACGTATTCGACTTGCTACCGTTACGGGCGGTTCGTGTGTCGGTTCATTTATGGATTAGCGGAGTCTAGATAGCGACTTGCATAGAGATATGGATCGCCAAGACATGGATATGACTTGTGGGATACATGGGCGGGGAAAACTACTGGGACGTATGAGCTAGCCCAAAGCCTTCTAGATTGCCCGGTTATGGGTTCATGGTTTCCCTGTTATGGGTGTGTCGCTAGAGGATATATCCATTGCACGGCCCTGACCACGACGTCAGATACGGTCAGGAGGTATGCTAGCGATGCAAAGTATGAACTAGGGGATATATCCATTGCACGGCCCTGACCACGTCGTCAGATACGGTCAGAGACGTATACTAGTTCATGCGAAAGCCTCTAGTGGATGCTATGCTTTATTCCTACCCACTTATACGTTCCAGTATAGTTTTCGACTTGCATTACACCTAGATGGTTAGGTTCCATTGTGTTGGAGCATGTGGTCTTTTCTTTATCATGTATCATTTACAGTTCATCATGGTATTGTTTTTATGTATCTTGTTACGTCCCTCTGAGGACCTGGCTTTTTCCCCAGGTGTGTGTTCATGTCTTCCGCAGGTACCCTATCCAAGGCCGTGGTCTTCTTCATTCCTTCGAAGACAATTGCGCTTGGTTCGTCTTGCCATTTTTATCGCTCGGTTTATTGTACATTTTCTTTCATTGAGATAGTTGGTAGTGGACTTTGTCTCCGCCCAACGATTGTATCATAAATATTCGAGTTGATATTTATATTATTATTCTTTTCATTGTGGATGAGATTTAATTTGTCTTGGATTACTGCATTTTACAGCTTATGTATTCATACGAGACCTATGTATTTCGTATGAATACAGCTGGCATGTCTACGTTCCTAGTCCAGCTGGGTCAGACCCCAGAAAGAGCAAGTGCCACAAAGGAGGCTTCACTTAGGAACTAAAACCAGCATACCACAAATGAATATTAAAGATGATTATAAACGAAACAGATAACAATACAGATAACAACAGTAAATTGAGTACGAGAAAACCATTCAAGTAGTCTGGGCACAACCCTTAAACCAAGCAAGGACCGGGGTTGTAACCCTTCACCTGAATAGAAATCCGTCCCAACTACTTATTGGTAAGCAAGAACATATGGTGAAATAAGCCAATAAACGAAGAGAGGACACAGAACTGCTCCAGGGGCCAGGTTACAACCCTTCAACCAATCAAGGACCGGGGTTGTAACCCTTCGCCTGAACAGAACTTGTCACGACCCGCTCCTAATTTTGGGATACGAGTACGTGGCCAAGTCCAGCCTACGCCGCAGCATCGGCGGTAGTACGCTGTCTATGATAACAATGGTCCACAACAAGCACAATACGCATATATATCATCCACAACTAAGCCAGCAAAAATCACTAAAATATCCAATAGTCTCAATATTATAAATATGAAAAATCTACTACAACTCAGAAAGTCTCGGGAACAAACCCGGATAATAGAAAATAAAATAGACAACTAACTCCATAACTATAACTACTACTAATGCGAATCCATAAGGAAGAAAATATGCTAATTCGTATCAGTGCTGGAACCGGGTACGCCAGTGACGTCAGTGTCTCCAACATACTCACCGTAAACCTCTGGACAGATCACGTCTTCTACAACTAAAAAATGGTTATCCAGTCAGGATTAGAACAAGTACAAGTCTAACCACCATGATACAAGTACAATATAAAGTAATAAAACACTAAACATGGAAGGTAATGATCAATGGAAACAATGAACAATATGAACAAGAAATCATGAGATGGAAGAAACTGATAAGGAAAGTAACCAGTATGAAAAGTAAAGAGACTCATATAAATACTCATAGTGCATGTGTCGTGAGAAGTACAACGTTCCTACACATGGACGGCTTGGGCGAACGATGAGGTTATAAGGCCCACCCCCGTAAACGGAAGAGTTGCCAACGATACCATCTGGGCTTTGTCCACGTGCCTAGTAATTGTACCCCTCCAATATCCATACCTCACAATCACGAAAACACGATCACGATAACGATCAAGATAACAATGAGAAAACATGATCAGTAGTCAAACACTCAACTCTCGTGTGTGTAACAGTCAAGACACAGAAGATAGCATGTATAAGTGAAATACGACAATATAAAGTAAATGCACATGAAGGTGTCAACAAGTACTTGCCTGAACTCTTGGATGAATTGATTCCACAAGTTGAAGACAATATGAACTCCGGCCTAGAAGCTATCAAATCAAGCCATCATCCCACGAACCCCGTCGCACAAACAACCACAAGTTAGATATACAATTCCCACTCTAAAAATCCTAGAAAGTGGCTAATGGGTTAAATCAATTAATACTATTCTAATTTTGGACTAAATCATCTAAAATCCTATTTTAACCTATTTAATTCTGAAATAGTAATCTACACAAAAATATTTGGCCAAAGAAAGTCACGGATCCAAATTCGGGACCCGTGGCACGCAAACCGAGACATACTGTTGACTAACTGGTCAAACATTATGAATTCAAAGTTTGAGTGTGCAACATGATAGATTTCAGCGTTATGAGTGCACGGGAATCGACCGTGCCGCAAAATCATGATTTGGTCAAAAGTTATCGCCATTATGGCTAACTATGACCAAATTGATGAACCGTTGACCAAATCTGACTTCTATGAATAAAATAAAATAATAGATTAAACTCTGAATTTCTGGAAAAATTATATGTTTTAGATCTTGGTGTCAGCTTTCCAAAACTTCAAACGGATCGCAAAACGGAGTTCGAGATCGCACAAAATCTTGAAAACCGTGCGACGTGTTGATTTTTGGACAACCGACACTCAAATAATTATTCAGAAATTCGAGATCAAAATACCAGAAAATAAATTATATATTCAGAAACCTAACCTCAATACGCTTCCAAACAAAAAAAACGGCGCACAAAACGGACGTCTAGATCAATGGCAATCGCTCCGCGAAGTCGAAGAATCCTTATTGAACTCTCCCACAAAATAATTGCTGAAATCTAGGGTTTCGGAAAACTAAACAACTATTAATATATATATATATATAGTGGGCGGCTGGCTTAAGTCGGCTGAGCGGGACACGTGTCTCCATCGTGTGCATCCCGCCCAGATCCTGCGGTTGGGAAGTAAGCCGGCTTGGGATCGGCTAATCCGAGTCTGACTCGGATTATAAGAGTGGCTCGGAGACCGAGCTCTCCGCCCCCCCTCTCACTGTCACGTGGGCCCGCCCTCTCCGCTTCAGCGGCTGACGGGTGGGCCCCCCGTGAGGCTGACTGGGTAATATATTAAAAATAGGTTTTTAAATGCAGAAAATTAAATAAAAATTCCAAAAAAATCCTAAAAATTCCAAATAAATCCCAGAAAATTTCTAAAAATTCCTAGAAAAATATAGAAAATATTTTAAGGGTTCTAGAGCCTAAATAAATTCTTTGACCTCAAAAATACCCTCGGTTGCTCTCACAGTAAATCCTAGAAGCTTAGAAAATTAATAAAATCATATATAAAATTCTCCAAAAATCTCCATAAAATCCTGAAAATTATAAAATGGTGAAATAATATTCTAGGGACTATCTAGAGGCCCCAAAGACTATATACAACCTAATTTCCTTATATCTAACCTATAAGCTTAGGCAAAAAAATCTTACGATCCCAAATCAACAACCTAGTAAATAATTGATTCTAACTAAAAAAAAAGAAAATAAATTCTAGGAACCCAAATGCTACAGAACTGGACCCCCGATCGTTATTGTTATGGCCAGTATAAATAATCATGCTATTGAAGTAAAATAAAACATGACGAGCATGGCATGGGGAGCAATAAGACAATAAACGAAGAGAGGACACAGAACTGCTCCGTGATCCAGGTTACAACCCTTAAACCAAACAAGGACTGGGTTGTAACCCTTCGCCTGAACAGAACTGGTCCCCTGATCATTATTGTTAAGGCAAGCATAAATAATCGTGTCATGTCATAATCTTACACAGGATCAGGACAGGTCGAAGCTGGGCTAGACTTCATTCAATCAATCACGGCCAAGCAAAGAGTACGGCTTGATACTTTAACTAACTAGGGTTATCACATGCCTAGTTACTAGTAAATGCAATGAGATTATCCCAACAGCCACAAGCCCTACAGACCATCCAGGTTATCCAGGTCGAATGTCCGTTTATGAAGGGTGCAACACGTGACTGTGTGCTGAAAATGTGCCCAACTCGTCGGTAGGCTACAAGTCCACTCAGTACGCCCAGATAACGGAATTGTCTGTAGCTGGGAAATCTCTTCATAACTACTGAATTATTCTAGTTTATTAGCCTTAGTCAATTTTTGTAGGTATCCCTGACCGTGGTACTCAGGGAGCCTCATCCAAGACATGATGCAAGACAGTACTGGTTTATTTGTACAAACATAATCGCCCACGGTGTCTAGGTCATTCATACTTGTCATGACATGCTAGCCGTCGCAGCCTTCGAGATATATATATCATGTCATGTTCACTATCAGGAGTGCGCCACGACGGGCTACTATCACGTCATGTCATTTGTCAAAAGTGTACCACAACGGGTCACCAGCGTATCAGAAAACATATTTAATTAACAAGGCACCAACATACATGTAGCACTAAATAATCAAAAGAGGGTGCATGGACGGCAGGGGGAGTCATGCGGCACAGGGGGCAGGGCGCATGCGGCTGAGAGCCATGCGACTGGGAATCAAGAGAAGTTCATGCGGCCACGGAAATTCATGTGGCCACGAAAGTTCATGCGGCTGCGAAAGTTCATGTGGCTACGGAAGTTCATGCGGCCACGGAAGTTCATGCGGCTGCGGAAGTTCATGCGGCGACGGAAGTTCATGCGGCCATGGAAGTTCATGCGTCCACGGAAGTTCATGCGGCCACGAAAGTTCATGCGGCCACGGAAGTTCATGCGGCTGCGAAAGTTCATACGGCCACGAAAGTTCATGCGGCCACGGAAGTTCATGCGACTAAGGAAGTTCATACGGCTACGGAAGTTCATACGGCCACGGAAGTTCATGCGGCAACGGAAGTTCATGCGGCCACAGAAGTTCATGTGGCCACGAAAGTTTATGCAGCTACGAAAGTTCATGCGGCTGCGGAAGTTCATACGGCTACGAAAGTTCATGCGGCCACGGAAGTTCATGCGGCCACGGAAGTTCATACGGCTGCGAAAGTTCATACGACAGCGGAAGTTCATGCGTCTACGGAAGTTCATGCGGCCAAGTTCGTGCGGCTGCGGAAGTTTATGCGGCTGCAAAAGTTCATGCGGCTACGAAAGTTCATGCGTCTAGGGAAGTTCATGCGGCCACGGATGTTCATGCGACTGCGGAAGTTCGTGCGGCTGCAAAAGTTCATGCGGCCACGGAAGTTCATGCGGCCACGAAAGTTTATGCGGCTGCAAAAATTCATGCGACCGTGGAAGTTCATGCGGCCACAGAAATTCATGCGGCTACGGAACTGTTCTTCTTCTCTATTATTCCGAGAAGATTAACCATGCAAGCCATTGCTTTCAAGTTTCATAAAACCTTCATCTAGAGTCCAAATCCGAACTTTCATAGGTCAAAATGGGGCAGAATAAAATTATCTACAACATGGAACCATCAGAACTTGATAATAACAAAATTAAATTGATCAAAACCCAAGAAATCCAAAAATGAAATAAACTTAGATCTACAAGAAATGAGCCATGAAAATTAGAAATACTAAGTATTAAAGTATGTTAGAATCTCATGGAGAAGAGAATGGAACAATAAAAACAGAGTTCCTCCATGAAGTAAGCTGTACTTGCCTAAGCTCTCTTCCTAGTAGGTGAAAAAGTAATGGTGGAGAAGAAGAAGAGCAATGAAGAGAGAGAAAGAGTTGGGCTAATAAATAGGGATGGTGGTGGTAGGTAAGGGTTCTCCTCTTGGTTCATGATAAACCAATAAAAAACTCAAGCCGAACCAAGCCAGGAGACATAAAATACGAGTCAAGATACGTATATGTATTCCAAATACGTAATACGAACCATGGTCATTACAGCGAAGGCGGTCCCAATGCCGCATCTGGGAGTCGTCGGGATCATGGAGGAGAGTTTTTCATGCATGGTGACAGTTGCACGAGGCGAGCTTACGAAGGGGAAGGCTCTCTCCGTATTACAACTCAAGATGGGGATGCGACACGGAGAGACGACCTACCTTGCGGTGCTCAAGACGGAGGAGACGCCCGTGCAGGAGGATCTTCCGGCTGAGATCAATGACGTCCTTATGGAGTTCGGGGATGTCATGTCGAAGGAGTTGCCAAAGAGGATACCTCCGCGGAGGGAGGTAGACCACACCATCGAGTTGGAGCTGGACACGAAGCCGCCCGCCATGGCTCCATATCGTATGGCCCCGCCCGAGCTAGACGAGTTAAAGAAACAACTCAAGGAGCTGCTGGATGCAGGATTCATCAGACCATCGAAGGCCCCGTATGGTGCACTAGTGTTGTTCCGAAAGAAGAAGGATGAAAACCTTCGTTTGTGCATCGACTATCGTGCACTAAACAAGGTAACCATCAAGAACAAATATCCCATCCCGTTGGTGGCGGACTTGTTCGAGCAATTGGAAGACGCAAGATACTTCTCCAAACTTAATCTGTGCTCGGGGTATTATCAAGTCCGGATTGCGAAGGGTGACGAGGCTAAGACGGCATGTGTTACGAGGTATGGCGCATATGAGTTTATGGTTATGACTTTTGGTCTAACAAATGCTCCTGTAACTTTTTGTACTTTGATAAACAAGCTCTTTTATCCCTACCTGGATTGGTTCGTCGTGGTCTATCTCGACGACATCGTCGTGTACTGAAACACGATGGAGGAGCACATTGAGCATTTGAAGACTGTCTTCCAAGTGCTAAGGGAGAACGAACTCTTCGTCAAATGGTAGAAGTGTTTATTTTCACAAGAAGAGGTGTCATTCTTGGGGTACTGGATCGAGCATGGCAAGATATGGATGGATGGCGCAAAGGTCCAGTCCATTCAGGAGTGGAAGGCTCCTACCAGGCCGACGGAGCTGCGATCGTTTCTCAGCTTGGCAAACTACTACCGGTGGTTCATCCGAAGATATTCTGCCATCACAGCACCTCTGACCGATCTGCTGCGGAAGGATCGGACGTGGAGCTGGACGCCCCGATGTGAGGAGGCATTCGAGGCACTGAAGCAGGCTGTGACGGAGGAGCCGGTCTTATCTCCGCCGGACTACTCCAAGGCGTTCGAAGTGCATACGGACGCGTCTGACTTCGCCATCGGTGGGGTGTTGGTACAGGAAGGGTACCCCATCGCGTTCGAGAGCCGTAAGTTGAATGATACCGAGCGACACTACACGGTACAAGAGAAGGAAATGACTGCAGTCGTGCATAGCTTGAGGACATGGCGGCACTACCTTCTTGACACTAAGTTTGTGGTCATGACGGACAATGTTGCCACGGCTACTTCCAGTCCCAGAAGAAGCTGTCTCCGAAGCAGGAGAGATGGAAAAATTTCCTAACCGAGTTCGACATGGAGTTGCAGTACAAACCCGACAAGGAAAATCAGGTGACCGATGTGCTTAGCAGGAAGGCCGAGCTCGCATCGGTGTGTTTTCTCAAGGGGGACATTCTGGATCGTGTTCGAGTGGGTATCATGGAGGACCCGCTAACACAGGCCATAGTGAAGCTTGTCAAGGAGGGCAAAACGAGAAGGTTTTGGCTGAAAGGCGAACTTCTCTACACTAAGGGCGACAGGGTGGTCGTGCCTAAGTGGAGTAGCTAGCGGAGACAGCTGCTCAAGGAGTGCCAGGATACGAAATGGGCTGGACATCCGGGGCAGAAGCAGACCTTGGCGCTGCTGGAGGCCGCATACTACTGGCCTTGTATGCGCGAGGATGTGGAGGAGTATGTGCGCACATGTCTTATATGGTAACAAGACAAGGTGGACTATCAGAAGCCCGGGGGTCTACTGGAACCTCTTCCCGTGCCGAGCAGACCGTGGGAGAGCATATCGATGGACTTTATCTTCGCCCTGCCGAAAGTGGGGGCGCTTGGGTCCATTCTCGTGGTAGTGGACCGGTTCTCCAAGTACGCGACCTTCATTGCTGCTTCAACGGACTGCACAACAGAGGGGGCCGTACGACTATTTATCAGCCACGCGGTGAAGTTTTGGGGCATCCCGGTGAACATTGTCAGCGACCGGGATCCCCGCTTCACGGGGAAGTTCTGGACGAAAGTGTTCAAAATCCTCGGTACGGACTTACACTTCTCGACCAGCTTCCACTCGTAGACGGAAGGACAGACCGAGCGGGTCAATTCGCTACTCGAGGAGTACTTGCGGTACTTTATGAGTGCCAACCAGAGGGATTGGGTGCATTACCTTGACGTCGCTCAGTTCTGCTACAATCTTTAACGGAGAGAGTCGTCGCACAGCAGCCCATTCGAGTTGGTGATGGGTCGACAACCACTTGCCCCGCACACGCTGAGTGCAGGGTCCTCGAGTAGAAGCCCCACGGCCAACCTGTTCACTTCAGATTTTAAGACAAAGGCAGACATTGACAAAGCATTTCTGGAGAAGGTCGCGAAGAAGATGAAGAAGTAGGCCGATACGAGGCGAAGGCCGATTGAGTACAAGGAGGGGGACATGGTGCTAGTGAAGCTACAACCGCAACAGTTCAAGGTGTTCCAAAAAGTGCACAAAGGACTGATTCGAAAGTATGAAGGCTCCTTCCCCGTGCTCAAGAAGGTAGGCAAGGTGGCCTACAAGCTCGAACTCCCCGCCAAGCTGAAGATTCATCCAGTCTTTCTTGCCAGTTGCCTGAAGCCATACTATGAAGACTTGGAGGATCTCCAGCGAGGAGTTTCGAAGCGACCCACGGGGACCATGACAACTTCCTTCGACAAGGAAGTGGAAGCCGTGCCGGACAAGAGGACCATTCGACGATGAGGCATGTCCCCGTATGTGGAGTATCTCATCCAGTGGAAGGGCATGCCTTATGGCGAGTCTAGCTGGGAACGTGCGGATACGCTGCATCAGTTCGAAGCCGAGATCCAGGCCTTCCTCAGCGAGCATGGTTGACGAGGGCGTCAACGCCTTAGGTGGGGGTGAATGTAACGTCCCAAATGTTACGCCCCGTCCGAGGCCAAGTTGCATAACCTTTCCACGGACCAATGTTATACGTAAAGCTTCTAGAACATTCCAGAAGATGGCAGAACTCTCCAGAAGATGGTGGATTTCTCTGGAAGGTCCAAGATCATTCTAGATGGCCCAAGATGCTTCTGGATGGCCCGTGAAGTTTTATTTTATGTTCTTAGGAAATAAACCTGGAATATATTGTTCCAGTTATGGTAGAAAGAATAATCCTTAGAATATTCCTTCCAGGACTTTCCATGTAAAGCTCTATGAGCCATTATAAATAAGCGGGAGGCCTCATTTGTTCATCACCACCCAAACTTGTAAGCATTCTTCAAGTCAATAAAGAATTTCTTACAAGTCTCATCTTTGCTCCACTGTCTTTAATTTTCTTAGCGATTTAGCTAAGTCTGGTTTGGAAGGCTTGCACGATCTTCGGGAAAGAAGTTAGTGCGCCGCACGGGACGAAGTGCTAGCAAAAACACTTAGTCCTTGACATACGGCCCCCTTATTTTTTTAACTAAAAAATATTGATTACTATATAGAAATTTTGTGTACTTTAAAATATATATTAGTTTGATATCCCAAAGTATAAAGAATAAGTTAGTCCTAGTGGTAGTGTTCTGGACTTTTAATTGAGAGACATGAGTTTGAAACTCTTACATATTTTGAATACCTTTTATCTACAATTTCTCTTCGTCTTTTGTAACACTTTGAAAATATTAGAGATTCTTTTTTGCTCATTCTCGTTTGAGTTTCAATATATTTTTTGCTATTGAAGTTTAATTAACATGACAATTTTTTAAAAAAATTATGTAGTAGTAGGGGTGAGCATTCAATTTATTCGGTTCAAACCAAACTGAAATAGTCAAAACAGAATAAACCAAAATTCTAAAAATCCAAAACCGAAATCGAACAGAAATTAGCCAAAATTGAAACCTAACCAAACCGAATAATCTATTAGGTTTATTTGGTTTAAACTGAACTGAAATAGTCAAAACCGAATAAATCAAAATTCTAAAAATCTAAAATTGAAACCGAACCGAAATTAGCCAAAATCGAAACCTAACTGAACCGAATAATCGATTCGGTTTATCTGATTTGACTATTTCTTATGTTTAATGGGTCTGGTCCAAAGTTAGAATTGTGATTAAATTACATTAAAAATTATAATTTTTATACACATATTTGTTATATTTGAAAATGGTGTCCAAAGTTGTAGTTATTAAATTATTAAAGTTGGACTTTAAAACACATACATAGAGTTATTGTTTTGAAAGTAACACATGTCTAATTTTATCTAATCATAAAATATGCATAAATTTGAGTGTGTGTGTATATATATATATATATATATATATATATATATATATATATATATATATATTTGGAAAAGGTAAATTTTATTCCAAAGTAACACAGTAATCGTACAACATACAATCAAAGTGGGGACTCCCACTCATCAAGACCTCATAACATTTACATCAAATTCGATGTTATGAAGCATGCCCACCAGAGGTGTAACCAGTCCCTCGAATATCCGACGGTTTCGTTCCCGCCAGACATGCCAGACCGAAGCAGCCAGACGAACCCTGGCGGTCCGAAGCCAGTCCTTCCCTATACCTCTACTATCTCGGATCACCGTAATGATGTCCCCAGTACTCTTCCCGGAGTCACAACCTCCTAATATTCTACTTTGCTCCTTCCAGATCTACCAAGCCAGAACACACTCAAAGAAGATGTGGCTGATAGATTCTTGCTCCACACCGCACAACACACACTTGGGATCCGGGACCGGCACTCCAAAATAACTCAACCGATCTCGAGTAAGAAGGCGACCCAATAGGAGCTTGCAAAGACAGAGCTGCATCTTTTTTGCCATGCCCTTGCACCATAAGAAATCGTAGTCAGGACTCTGAGAAAAAGTGCGCCTGATGAGATTGTAGCAACTCCTGAATTGAAACTCCCCAGTACCCAGGGATGCACCAGTCGGCTCCCAAATCCACCGATCTGCAGGCAAGTTCGGATCAATGGCAATATTGCTAATGATCCCTCTCAGCTCCAAAGTGAAACGATAGGACTCCGGCCTCCACTCCCCATCGCGAATGATCCGACTACACTTCAGACCCTACATGTCCTCTTGGTGAGTCAGAGCCCCCCTGATGTCCACTAACGAGCACCGATCTATCTAGAGATCTCGCCAGAGGTCCGTTCCAGACCCATCCTTCATGATCTTCCTGATAGCAGACTTGAGAATCCTCCTGTATCGCAGGACAGTCTTGAACGTGACGGAATGATTGTTGTCAGTAGTACACGTCCAAAAGTTGCCCTGTTTCACATATCTGCTATGTAACCAGGCAGCCCAGAGAGACCCTCCATTTATGAATTTCTAAGCCAGCTTAAGCTCGGAGGCCTCCCGAATCTCCAGCAGTGGCCTAATCCCCACTCCTCCATCCTTCCTGGGACGACAGAGCTGATCCCAAGAGATCGCATGCATACCCCCTCTCCAAATGTAATCTGCACAAATTCGATCCACCTTTCTAACAGTAGCGATAGGAAGGAGGATAAATTATAGCCAAAAATGAGCAACAACTGTAATCACTGACCGAATCAGCTCAATGCGACCGCCAAATGACAATCCGAGGCTTGCCAACCTTCCACTCTCCTCTGGACGTACTCCACCAAAATATGGCAATCATGATCCCGCGCATAGTTGACCGTGAGGGGTACTCCTAAATTGCGCACCAGAAGATCACTTCTCTTGATACCTAGCACGTCAGTCCGCTCCTCCTTCTGGGGACATAGGGAGCTGAAGTACACCCGGCTCTTCTTTCTGTTCAGCTGAAGGCCCGATAAGGAATGCAACTCTTCTATAATCTCTGCAAGCGTATGCATACCCTCCATCGAAGGCCGGATAAACACCAGGAGATCATCAGCATAAATGAGGTAGGTGAATGGGGGATCTACCCTCCGAAACAGTAGAACCAGCCTCCCTCGGTGCGTTGCTAAATCCATCAGACAAGTGAAGTATTCCATAACAATCGTGAACATGTAAGAAGACAGGGGGTCGCCTTGCGAAGCCCACGATTACTCTGGAAATACCCATAGGGGATGCCCTGAATGAGAACCGAGAAAGTGGGGGACGTGATGCACTCTCGTATCAGGCCAACCCAATGGTCCCCAAAACCCATGGCGGACATCAGATGGCAAAGGAAGTCATGGTTGACCATGTCATACGCCTTTCTCAGATCCAGTTTCACGCAAGCCTTCTCTCCTCCAGGTTTGTTAAAACCTCTCACTATCTCATGAGCCAGGAGGCTGTGCTCAGTAATCGATCTCCCCTTGATAAACGCAGCCTGGTTCGGGGAGACCAATTCCTGCCTGATCCCCTCCATACGCCGGCACATAAGGTGCATAATTATCTTATAAAGATAATTACAGCACGCAATAAGTCTGAAGTCCGCCAGCACTGTCGCTCCCTCCTTCTTAGGTACCAAGGTCAGGAAGGAGTGGTTCAGCTCTTTCAGCAACTTTCCGTTGGTGAAAAATTCCTATACCACCTCCAAGGCCTGATGCTTCAGAGTATCCCAGTGGCGTTTATAGAATCTACTGCTAAAACCATCCGGGCCTGGAGCCTTGTTGGGATCCGCCAGCTTGACAATAGCTTCCACCTCCTCCAATGTAACGGGAGCAAGAAGAATACTATTCCCGTACGGAGTCACCAATCTCTTCGTAATGATCTCTGGGAACACAGACAAGTAGTCAGTCTGGAAATACAACTCAGAGTAGTACCTGACCGCCTCGTCCTAAATCGCAGCCGGCTCCCCCACAAGATTGCCATCCACATCCAGAAGCCGGGAGACGTGATTCCTATGCTGCCTGGTCCGGATGACATCATAGAAGAACTTGGAGCACCGGTCGCCGTCCTTGAGCCAGGAGCATTTGGCACGCTGAGCCGTGCTGATCTCCTTCTGCAACCGCAAGATGCTGACTTCTTCTATCAGTTCCTTCTCTCTTGTCGCCAAGTCTCCATTGAGCATGTCAGCCTGCATGTCTTCCTGGATAGCTCGCAATTTTACCTCCTTATCTTCTAAAGAAGTCCTCGGCAACCCCTTCACCCAACTCCGAAGAGCCTGCTTCGTGGCCTTGAGACGACGGACCAATCGGAACTGAGCCGTCCCCTCCTGTCCACTATCAAGCCCCTCTGTGACAGCCTCCAGGTAGCCCTCCGAGAGGTACCAACTGTTGTTGTACCTAAAAGGACGGGACTTTCCAGGGACCCGATAAGTGAATCCAACCCGGATGGGGGAATGATCCCTCGACCCCACAGCCAGGCCCTCCACCGAAGTGTTAGGGAAATGACAGAACCATTCTCCATTCCCTAAAGCTCTATCAAGCTGGCACGCAACCCTATTCCGAATAGCTTTGTTATGCCAAGTCCAGATGAAGCAGAGCGAGATAATCCCTGGAGCCCCGCCTGGAAAAGATATCTCTGAAAATTATATAGGATAGAGTCTGGAACTGGCCGACCTCCCACCTTCTCCCCTCGGTACAGAAGGGCATTGAAGTCCCCGATCATCAGAAGAGGGAGGGACGCCGAATCTGCTGCAACTGCGACCCGGGAAATATCACTCCAAAGGGATTCCCTCCTCCGTCTGTCATTGTGACCGTAGACTGCCCCCAATAAGAACCGGAAGCCACCCTTGTTAGAGAAAGCAAATCTCCATTCCAGCTCTTCGAGTTCCATCGAACCCAGATCCTGGCCATGTCACACAGAGCCAGTTTATGCAGTTGGACCCAATGAGATGGGATCCTACGAGCAAGAGTATTTTCACCCTTAATCTTAGTTTCTAACAAAATAGAGATGTCATATTTCTCTCTGAGAAGCACCCCACAGATCTCTCTCCACCTTCTAAGCGAACATGTCCCCCTCACATTCCAGGCTATAATGGCCATTAATTAATAGAAGAAGGGTCCCCTGGAAAAATACCCGGATCGGCACCTGGGGAAAGCGCCTCGTCCGTCGCTAAAAGATCATCCTCCATCCCTGTCGGAACGGTCTGCTGTGGGATGGCCTGAGAGAGAACCAACGCCCCTGAAGGATTGTCAACACACACCGCCTCCTCTCTGTCAGAAGAATGCATCCCCTCCCTGGAGAGGCTGTTACTCAGCGGCCCTACAGTACGTATCTTTCTGCAGTAAACCTACCCTTCAGCCGAACCACCACCCCCTCGCACCACGATCTCCGACGCCGTCATGCCTCTCGTAACAATACTACTATGTCCCTGGGAAGTGGGCAACGCCCCACTCGTGGGAGCCAGCTGGGTAGATACAATGAGGCTCGTCCCGCCCTCACTCACTGGAAGAGTATCCTCGCCTACCAAGGCCTTCTCTCCGCTGTCAACTATGATATCCATGTCACAGGAAGAGTCTGGAGTCTCACTCTGGAGGATAGAAGACTCCACATGATGTTCGGCCGTCGAACAAGCACTGGCCAGATGCCCGAAGCAATAACATCGTGAACAGGTAGGGAAAACCCATTTGTATTCCACCTTCTGGATAAGTACCTCTCCAGACGGAATCTCGTACTCCACCAACTCCGATAACTCCCTCCCAGCTCGGATCTCCACAAAAATCCTTGCGTATATCAACCTCGACTGAAAAGCAGTGGCTTCGTCTGTCTTGATCGGGGTGCCAACCAAGCTCACCAGTCGCATCAGCAAAGGAATACTCCAAAACCGAACAGGAAACTCAGGAAAGCGAATCCATACAGGCATGGCATTCAGTACTTCCCGCTCACAGCGAAGCTCCGGAGTCTACTCCTTAAGAATGATAAGCCTACCTTCAAACGTCCAGGGGCCGCCTTGGAGTATCCTTGCGACATCCTTCGCGAGTCCGAACTTCACATAGTATAAGCCGTTCTCAAGGGCAAAGAACTCCATACTCCCTTTAGGCTGCCAGACACGCGCAGCGTACCTCCGAATCTGTCCGTAGAAAGGCTTGTTTCCAAGGACATACAGGACAAGGGTATTCTCCTAATATGCTGACACCTTCTCAATCTCTTCAACGGGGAACGAAGCCCGGAAACCCCTTCCTGCCTTGATCGGCGGGACATACTCCATCGATGTGGGGCTTTTTGGCCCCACAGGTTTGAAATCTCTACCCAGGACCGTCCAGCCGGCGGAGTAGTCGCCCCATGTGGCCTGGGTGCAACCTTTGGCCTGGGTGCAAACTCTGAGTCCTCGTAACGATCCTTGGACTTCCCCCTGCTCTTGTCTCTGCCACCACCTGGACCCCTGCTTTTGCCCCTTCCGCGGCTCTCTGAAATAAGTGCCTCTGAGTGGTGGGATGTGGATGAAGTGCCCTGAGATCGTCTCCGCATCCCTTCATTCAGCACCCCGCTCTTGGCAAACTCCAGACTGACCACGCCCTCTGGAGCAGAAGCGATCATAGATACTCGTACGGTCTCCCACGAGTCTGGCAAAGTACACAGCAGCCATAATCCCTGAACTTCGTCGTCGAACTTGACTCCCATAGAAGATAGCTGGTCAACTACGCCCTGGAACTAACTCAAGTGATCCGAAATAGACGCCCCATCCTTGTATCGGAGACCCATCATCGTTCGGATCAGGAACAACTTGTTTACCCCGGTCTTCTTCGCATACAAGGATTCCAGCTTATCCTACAACGTCTTCGCATGCTTAATATTGGCAACGTGGTTGTACACGTTCTCGTCCACAAACTGCCGTATGTACCCACACACCTGTATATGCTCGAATGTCCAGTCCTCCTCGGATTTATCACTGGGCTAATCGGATGCAAACACGGGTAGATGCAGCTTCTTGACAAACATCAAATCCTTCATCTTGCTCCGCCAATAATAATAGTTTGTGCCATTAAGATTCACCATGTGCACCGGCTTCGCGTCCATCTCTCCTTTCTGGTTTTTCTGTCAATTACTGACACTCTTTCTGAATTCCAGAACCTTGCTCTGATACCACTCTGATGGGAAAGAAGCGCGGAAACCTTTCCCCAAACTGGAGAGTACCTGCGAGAGGACCGAGCAATACAACGCACGAACCCAAAAACAACCACACAAAACAATCCACGCAGACACAGAGAATTTTTGACGTGGAAACCCTTACGGGAAAAACTACGGGACGATCGGAGTCCAACCCTGAGAAGCCTCCACTAATGAAATAGAAGAATTACACCCTCTACAAAGTCCTCCCGATCCAAATCGGATCCCCACAACACTCAGAGATAAGAACAATGATTACAAGGCTACGAAGAGCGAGAACGACGAGTAGAGATTACTCGAACACGATCTCCTTCGAATAGCGACCTTCAATCCTCCGTCTTCTTCTCCGAAGTTGTAATGGCACTCTTGCCTGCTTTCTCTCTCAAAGTTGTGTTGCCTTTGCGATAATGAATTAGGGTTAGAAAATCCTAACTTAACTCCCCAATTCCGCAACCAACCTGGACCGTTGGATTAGATCCAGTGGTGAAAACTCACCCGAAATCCCGCTTCAGCCCCGATGACACAGAGTTCGGCCAGAACTCTGTGTCGGGCAAACAGCACTGGACGGCCAACTTCTGGAAGAGCCAGACCGAGTTCGGCCAGAACTCGGCCTGGGACCGAGTTCGGCCCGAACTCGGCTGCCTCATTCCAGAACCTCCCTCCGGGTCTTTAACAGCAGCAGCGACTCCGCGTCGCCTACTTCCCGAGCTTCTTCGACACTCGAACGGCGCTCGTCGCACTCCGGGGTCTTCTCCACATAGGTTGGGAACCCTACCCACTCCCACAGATTTTCCAATCTTAAATTTTAAGATTTGGGTGGGTTGGAGGGGGGAGGGGGAGGGGGGTTGGGGATTTCCAGTACATGCCTTAAATTCCCTATAGGTTGGGAGAAGTAATTTAACTGTAAAAAATAGGAAATTTTTTTTAGTAAACACACCATTTAATTGATTCGCGGAAGAAGGGGGTTGGTTGGTATTGTAACTAATTAACTGTAAAAAGTTGTATAAATTAAAATATTTATTGCATCTTTTGTTCCCACTTAGTAGACATCACAATGCATGTACAACACATTTTACAAATATTACAACCATTTTATGTAACAACAATAATATACAACTTGTTTGAATAAATGTAGAAAAGGAAGAGAAAATATGAGAGAAGATCTCTTATTTGTGTAATCACATAGTGGGAGGCAAATGCCTTATTTATACAAACCAACGGAGGTGTAATACTATTCTCTAACCGATGTGGGACTAATATACAAAGTGGGAATCCAATCCTTTAGTAACCACGTTATAACACTCCCCCTTTGGATGACTACCACCTCTAAGCCTATTGCCTCATTAAAACTTTGCCAGAAAAATCCATTAGGACAAAACCTGTACAAAAAAAAGAGAGTACAATATTTATGATGACTTAGATAGGTGTTGAACACGCTTAATGTTGCCTAATTAAAACCTTGTCAGGAAAAATCCAATGGAGAAAAGATCCATGACTAAAGAAAGAGAGTACAACGCGTTATAGTCCTTACAAAATGTATCTCCCCTAAAAACAATCACTCTCCCTAACGATGTCAATCCTGAACAGTCAGCTGATGAAGACGTCGCATTCCAATTCCATGAACTAGTTTTGAAAAAGTTAACTTTGGCAACGATTTGGTGAACAAGTCTGCAAGATTATCACTTGAACGAATTTATCGGACGTCAATATCAAAGTTCTTCTGAAGTCATGAGTATAAAAAAACTTTGGTGAGATGTGCTTGGTCCTATCTTCTTTAATGAATCAGCCTTGAATTTGTTCAATACATGCTGCATTATCCTCATGCTGCATTATCCTCATGAATAACAGTTGGAGTATCTGTGATAGGAGAAAGGTTACAGGAGCTATGAATGTGTTGAATCAATGATCTCAGCCAAATACATTCTCTACTTGCTTCATGGAGAACCAATATTTCTGAGTGATTTAAGAAGGTAGCATCCATTGTCTGTTTTGTTGAACGCCAAGAAATAGTTGCATTGCTATTAAGAAACACATATCCAGTTTGTGAACGAACTTTATGGGGATCAAATAAATAACCTGAATCTGCAAAGCCAACTAGATTCACGATGTCAGATAAATCGCAAGTATAAAATAATCTAATGTCGATAGTTCCACGAAGATATATTATCACATGTTTAATGTCATTCCAATGTCTGCGAGTTGGTGCCGAACTATATCTAGCCAATAGATTGACAAAGAATGATATGTCTTGTAGTACCCTGACTCGCAAGATGCCTTATGAAGATGGTTGGTTCGATGAGCCTTGTTGGACTTGGGAATATTCAGAATGATCGCTTGAAAAGCTATGAGAACATGGCGGAAATCATCCTATAAAATTGAGTAGTGTTAAACCCTTCAAAGATCCTTTAGCTTCACGCTTAATAAAAGGACTGTTTGCTATATTTACTCGTTGAGTTGCTGAATAACACCTTGCATGAAAGTCGGAAAGATAAAGAATGATAATTAATCACATGATCCAAAAACTGTTGTACTTTGAATCATTTCATGAATTGTGTGCTTGTATGCTGTTACAATGAAATACATGACAGGTGAAGCAAAAGTCCCAAATACTTGGGCGGTGAGTATGTCGAGCATCAGCTCGATGAACATATGCTAAAACCGATGCTAAGTCCCAAGAATTGGGCAGTAAGTACATTGATTATCGGTTGGAAAGATGTATGGTATCAAAGATGTGGGAAAGGGATTAGGTAATCACATTCTATTATTCTGTTGCCGATGTAGAATGTTGATTATACTAAGACCCTGGATTAGGCAAGATGGCAAGACAAAATGAGAACTACGGCTTACGTATAGGAGATGCTATTATCATGTATATTATATCTCTTATTAGCTAAGTTGCATATACTTGCATGGTCATGGACAACTTGTGTACAAGGTAGTTCCTTGAACGGTAATCCAGGGCCACGGACCTTATTCGTCCTAGGAGAACAAAGGATGGTGTCGATTGTACTAATATTAAAATTTTGGGACTTTTAGTGGGGGCATGCTACCGCCCATTGAAAGGGAACCGAAATATCCATGGTGCTGAAGTAATAGCACGGTGATTCGGAAACCTCCCATGGGCTTGCACCCCATTCGGAGTTAGCTATTTACCATTATAGTCCAAGATGGCATGTCGTCAGTGACATTCATATAGATAGGTCCACTGCTAATGATGTCTTAGGCAGGACGAGTAAGTTATTACTCAATTACAAGGAAGAATGTCGGTTGTTGTTAAGAAATCACCTGAATGGTGATAATTATGATAATATAATATTATTTCTAATAATTTTTTGTGCATGCTGAGTAAGTAGTATAAATGTACAGGGATCGCTACACGATCGTGGGTAAGAATCACCAAAGGGTGATAACATATTGCTTTACATTATGCTGGCTATATATATATATATATAAATATATATATATATATATATATATATATATATATATATATATATATATATGTGTGTGTGTGTGTGTGTGTGTGTGTGTGTGTGTATAAAGATGCATGCTTTGCTTCTATCAGATATGAACTACTAATTGACCCTAAGGCAACGAGAAAGACCACTTTTAACAATGTTCTACAACATGATTACTTAGTATTGTCTTCTTAGGTGAGTTGGGCCAGCACCGCTCGCCAGTACATTGATGATGTACTGACCCACGTTGTGGACAATATTACAGGTGCTCGTGCATGGAAAAAATCGTTTGATCAGTGCTTGGCATCGATGAATCGGACGGGTGTGCAGATGCTCTTCTTGCAAGTCGATGTCTTCTGCTATACGGGACATAATATATGGAACAATGTAATTTACATTCAAATGTACCAGTGAGATTGTAGCCAAATTGACAAGTTCATTGTAAGCAAAGTCGGCATATTTAGTTGTAGCCTAAATAGCAAGTATATATTCAGTTGGCTATTCAAGAGTCTTGTAATCTGTTGTAAACTCTGTATTCAGTTGCAAATCTTGTAATCATTTGAGAAAATCAATAAAGAGATGCACTTTATTCGTATCTTGTTGTGACTTCAATATATCTGCTTGGTTTTGTTGCGTTGTTGTTGTCTTCTGAAAAATGCTAGGAACTGTAATGGTTTTGTCTTGTACAAGTACAATCTAGACTTGTTCGATATCACGTCTAGCGGCTAGTTTTCGATCCTTCGGGATCTGGGCATGACATGTCTGGCCTTGTACATTATGATAGATATATTAATGCCCCAATGGCACTAATGTACGATACTTCGGGTCCTAGAACCATTTTATTGTCATCCTTAGGATGATATGGATCTTTATTGACATCTAAAGATCAAACAACCATTGGAGTGCTAAGGGGATGAGCGTTATCCATATTGAACTGTTTCAATATATTTTACGTATATTTGGATCGATGTACTAAAATTCAATTAGTACAATGCTCAATTTGTAATCCGAGACAATATTTCTTGTCTCCGAGATCGTTCATCTCGAACTCCTTTTTCAGATAGTTTGTAGTCTCATTGATTTCATATCTTGTCCCATTCAAATTTATGTTATCGACATATACTGCAACTATAGCGAAACCCTCCTTAAATTTCTTTATATGAAGACACATGGGCATATAAGATTATTCTAATATCCTTCCCTTTTCATATATTCGCTAAGACGGTTGTACCACATCCTTCCGAATTGTTTCAAACCATACAATAAATGTCTTAGTTTTATGAAATGGATGTTCTTAGCTTTTGAGCTGGGTAGGTTAAATCCATCTGGGATTTTCGTATAAATATCGCTATCTAAGTCACCATATAGATAGGCTGTTACAACGTCCATAAGTCTCATGTCCAACTTTTCTCAACTGGCAAACTTATCAAATAATGGAACGTTGTTGCATCCATTACGGGAGAATAAGTCTCTTCGTAATCAATCACAGGTCTCTGAGAAAACCCTTGTGCCACTAATCGTACCTTAAATCAAATGATTTTATTCTTTTCATTTCGCTTTCTTATAAACACCCACTTGTAACCCACCGATCTAACATCTTTTGGGGTTTGTACTATAGGTCCGAACAATCCATGTTTATTCAGAGAATCAAATTTTGCTTCAATAACATCCTTCCATTTTGGCCAATCTTTTCTTTGTCGACATTCATCGATGCTACGTGGTTCAGTGTCATCAATGCCCTTAGATATTTCAGTAGCTACTGAGAATGAGAATATCTCATCTATTGTTATATCTTTACAATCCCATACCTCTCTTGTATATGTATAAAACATATAGATCTCTTTGCTTTCAGGTACCTGAGCCTCTTCTTGGGCTTGTGTCTTTTCTAAGACAATAACCTCTTCTGGATTTTCAAAGAGTATGGATCTATCATTCATAACCTCTTCTTGAGCGTTATGTTTAACCTCTTTAAGAGCGTTACTTGGGCATTTTCTCTTTCTAGGGACTAAGTCCTTCGAACCCATAGGTCTACCACGCTTCTGGTGTGCAGTATATTCATTAGCCACTCTGCTATTTTTCCCTACATGGATATCAATTCGAGCTAGCGCATTTGCAGCGGGCACATATGATTTAATCACTTTAGTTGTATCAGTAAATGCATCTGGCATTTGAATTGCAATCTCCTGTAGATGCAATATCTTTCGTACCTCAGTTTCACATTAAGTAGTACGAGGATCTAGATGAGATAGAGTAGGATTATCCTACAATAATTTATGTCGTTTATTTGTGGCGAATGGTTCTGTAAGAAAATTCTTTTCTTTCTTATCTCCCTTAACGACAAGAATTTAGTCTCATCAAAATGGAAGTCTGCGAATCTAGCAGTAAAAATATCACCAGTTAAAGGTTCCAAATATCTAATGATTGATGGTGAATCAAAAATATATAAATTCCTAAACGGCGATGAGGTCCCATTTTAGAGTGCCGAGGAGAGGGAATATGAACATAAACAACACAACCAAATTTAAGCAAATGAGAGATGTTAGGTTGATGGCCTGTCACAACTTGTGATGGTGAAAATTCTTGATATGCAGTTGGCCTAACAATGATCAACTTAGCAGCAAATAATATGGCATGTCCCCAAGCTGAAACGAGTAAGTTTGATTGCATGAGTGAAGACCTTGCTATGTGCTGAAAGCGCTTAATCAAGGACTCTGCTAAACCATTTTGGACATGAACATGAGGGACATAATGGTCAACTTCTATTCCTATGGAAGCACAATAATCATCAAAAGTACAAAAAATGAACTCAGCTACATTATCAAGTTGAATCGTTCTAACATGTTGGTCAGAAAAATAAGTCTTAAGCTTAATCAACTGAGAATGTAGCTTGGAGAAGGCAAAATGTCTAAATGAGAGTAAGAAAACATTTTACCATCGACTAGAAGCATCTATTAGAACCATAAAATACCTGAAAGGGCCGCTAGAAGGATCAATTAGTCCACAAATATCACCTTGTATTCTCTGAAGGAATGGTGGTAATTCAGAAGCTATTTTGAAAGTGAAGGTCTTGTAATGAGTTTACCCTGTGAACAAGCTACACACAAATTTTCAGTAGGAAAGGAAAGACTTTGGTATGATAAATCATGCCCATTAGTTTGTTGATAATCTTTCTCAACATAGTCGATCCTGGATGACCCAATCTGTCATACCAAAGGATTAGATTCCTTGGATACTTTGGCCTTTTGCTAGTGATGGGGTGAGGTTCTACTACATTCAGAGTAGTTTGATATAGCCCCGAGGAGATTAGCTTACACTTACTTTTCTAATGTGAGCTTATTGCTTCCAACATTAGAGGTGATACAAAGATACTCTTTGCTATCATCGTTCATGGTTTCAACATGAAACTCGTTCATTCAAATATCTCTAAAGCTGAGTAGATTTCTATTAGATCTACTAGGGAATAATGCATTTCGAATGAGTGTGTTTCATTTGGAAACACAACATCGCCATTACCATAACCTTCTATGATATGCACAGGTCCATCAATGGTGGTCTCCTTGGCAATGTTTGAGGCAGATGTTATGAAAAATATTCTACTTTTCAATATAGTGTGAGTTGTTGCACTATCTATCAAGCATTTGCCATCATTATTGTCCATACCTATTACCGAAGTGGAAAATCCGCAAATGGCGACTTCACTGAGTTGCTCTCACTTATTTCCTTCCGTTAGATCTGCGTGCTGATAACGTGTTTGAATAAACGTAGAAGAAGGAAGAGAAAATATGAGAGATCTCTTATTGGTGTAATCACATAGTTGGAGGAAAAGGCCTTATTTATACGAACCAATGGAGGTGTAATACTATTCTCTAATCGATGTGGAACTAATATACAAAGTGGGAATCCAGCCCTTTAGTAACCCAAATTATAACACAACCAAACTTATTAAAAATATTTTTTTGATATGATTTTTTTTATGTTAGAAATATTATTACCATCTTATTTAATATTTCAAATATGTTGATGTTAGTGATACATAATACTTCTCTAATTTATCACACCTTTATTAGGAAAAACTTTTTCTCTTAGCTTTCAGATGTTTGTCATTTATAGTCACCAAGAACTTGGTAGACTTATGCCTTTCTACAACTAACTTTTTGGAGAAAAAAATGGTTAACATCTTGAGGTCATAGAAAGTAAACTAAATATAGTCTAATTTAATTAAATTTAGACTTTAAATTATAGTCAATTCTAATATATAATTTTTGTCTAATTTTACTTCTCATATAATCTAGTTAGATTCATAACTTAAATTCAATTCAATCTAATATATATTTTAAATCTAATCAAAATTTAAATTTTAGTAATATAGTTAGATTTATAATTTAAATTCAATATAATCTAATAGATAATTTAAAGGCTTATCAAAATTTTAAATTAATTTCATGTATATCATCTTTTGTTTAAATCAGTGCTAAGATAATTAATTATTTTGGCATTTTAAAATATAGTGTTATTTATTTATACAATTATATACAAAATTAATAATTCTCATGACAAACTTTCTTATCTGAAACCAAGAAATAAAACAACTATGACATGGTTATCTTAAAAAGAAAGAATGATATAAAATCTTAATAGTACATTTTCTATGGCATTCGTTGTGTTGCCTGCAACATCCAAATCATCAGTTCTCTCATGAATCCTTGTGGTTCATCACCGCCAATGGCAACGGTTATAAACATGTTACATAAATATCTGTGTAGTAGTGATTTGACGGGATTAAGCTTCGCAGTGCGGCAACACCGAATCTCTATGTCTTACTGGTCCTTCTTCTTCTTGGAGATCCAGATCTTGGATTTAGAGGGAAAGAGGAGAACAAATAATTAGAGAAAGAGAAATGGATGGTGAGTGCGCGGAGAGGAGATTACATGATTTTTAGATAGTGGGTCAGTTTTAGATAGTGGCTGTTTAAATTACATTATTACCCATACACAATTATTATATGAAATAAGATAGTATATGGCCAAAATAATTGATCACATCCCTCATATTTGAATTATGTAATAGTACAGAGCCACATGAATTCATGATAGAACTGATAATCTGGAAACGTACTTATATGATTTTTTATCGTTATGTTCTTTCTTTTTAAGATAACCGTACCATGGCTCTTCTACTTCATGCTTTCAGATAAGAATAGTATTGCATGCTTACTATTTTATTAATTATTCGTTTGCATGAAGTTCGCCATAAAAATTATCAAATTTGTATATCATTCATATAGATAAATGATATTATATTTTAATGTTAATGTCCAAATAAATAATTATTTCGGCACTAATTTAAACTATTGGAATTAATTATCTTGGCATTATTTTGGCACAAAGTTTGCCATGTTTAATTTTTATAATGTCTTAACTATATCTATTACATAGGTGACTTATTTATGTCCTAATCTAGTGTCGGAGCACACTTGTTGCATGTACAATACATTTTAGAAATGTTAATCTAATCAAATTCAAAAATTTTGTAAATGGTTAACCTAAATTGGTCATAAATTTTTATATAATTAAATACTCAAAATAAAGATTTGATATGATCCTAATCAAATTTAGAATTAAATTTGTGATCCCAATATGATCTATAACTAAAATCTAATAAAATTCAAATGATAGCATAAATAAAATTTTAATTCAGTCTAATCAATAATTTAAAATGTAGCTTAATTTAAATTTAATTTGATTCAGTTTAATATATTATTATCTTTAGAGTAAGAATACAATAGAACTAAACATAGAAGATTGTTTTCTACAAATAAGTTTTTTTTTGTTGTTGGTAAACATAGGAGAAGGTATTATATAAAATTATGTTTGTTTGTCGGTGATTTATGAAATTTGATTATATACATAGGAGAATGCATTATATAAACATACCTGTATATAAAATTAGTCTTATGAGTCACCCATGTAAATGTAGGATTAGTCATAAATTTGATTATATAAACATAGGAAAATTTGTAAACATAGGAAAATGTTAGCTAGGGTATCACTCCCCAGAACCAGAATACTGGAGGCGGAGGACAGACACAGCAAGCTACGTACATTGAAGTACAATCCACCTCGCAATACGATCACGGCTGTCTAGATGCATGAGAGTTAAACTATAATCCATCAGTCTCTTATGGTCAAGAACAAGACTAGTGTCTCAATCTCAAGCAAACAATAATTGTTACAAGATGTTAGATCATCATACATACAATGTAAGGCGTCCCAAACATTACATATTTAGATGATCATGAAGCTAGTCATACAAAATACGAAAACTAGCAAGAGTTTAAGTCATACATGATCAACCCTAAGATTTGCCAATCATGTAACAGCCCTTAGACATACAAAAATTTAAGTTTCAACATGAGCTAACACTTGCTCGGCGGCTAAACGCCTCGAAAGAATAATTTACAATAGAGTGTGAGAGAACAAAATAAGAAACCCACTCGTTGCCAGGGTTACGCCTGGTGTTTACCATCTGGCTGGAAGGCAGGTAGATCCTCAGGTGCTATTCCAAAATTTGGCCATACAAAACCAACTGGGTGAGACCCCAGAAAGAGAAAGTACCACAAGGGAGCCTCCACTTAGGAACTAAAACCAGCATATAATAAAAGAGGAACTGATAAAAGAGCATAGATAAATAACATGAAAGACTGAGTTAACATAAAACATAGGCTTGCAGTAGGAGGAACAAGATGTGGAATATAATTCCCATGTTAATCATGAGACAATTCATTCAAGCACGGTCAATCAAGTCCTATGGCTTACTACTGTTTAGCTAACTAGGGTTATCACAAGCTTAGTTACCATCAAAACCAATGAGACGTTCTCGCAGTCACAAGCCCTGCAGACTATCCAGGTTATCCAGGCGAGGGTTACAAGAGTTACAAGAGTTATCAAGATTAGTGCTTATGATTCAAGAATTACAACACATGACTGTGTGCTAGAAATGTGCCCTACTCGTCGGCAGGCTACAAGTCCACAGGTGTGGTCGGGATAATGGGATCGCTTGTAACTGGGAAATCTCTCTATATGAACTACCTGATCAATCTAGTCATTAACCTAGTCAGATTCGATATGAATCCCTGACCGTGGTAACCAGAAATTCATGTCCTAGACATGATACAAGACGGGACATGTAGCTTGTACAGGCACAATCAACCACAGGATCAAGGCAAGAATTACACTAGCAAGACAGGAATAGCCATAGCAATAGCAATCAAGATTATACATGTCATGTCAGGTTTACTTGTCATGTCAAGAGTACTTGTCTGGAGTGCGCCTCGACGGGTCACTACTAAGAGTTATCAAGACGGGTTCATATTATCAAGTTCAAGTCAAGTTCAAGTTACGATCTCAAGACTATTAAGTGTCAAGTCGGGTCGTCGCAATTTAGGTCAAGTATAGAAAACATGCAAGGAAGATCGAGAACACCCATGTGATTGAAACTATAAGTCACACATGAACTCTGATCAAAGTAAAACAAGAATATTCTTGAAGCCAAGACAAAGATCTACAACTTTCGTGTTTTGAGTTTTTCAAGATTTTAGCTACAAAATAGCTTAAACGGGCAAAAAAAGTCATTTAGAGTGATCTGCGCACGGGTGCGCTGCGCGCGCGGGCAAAACTGCCTATGGCGCACGCTGGGCTCATGCACGGCGCTCGGTCTGTGCACTGCACGTAAAACGTACTGTATATACGAGAAAACTGCCTACGGCGCACGGTACGTGCAAGCACAGCGCGCGGGCGTGCGGCAGAATATCGTGCGGGCGTGCGGCACAGGCAAAAATGCCCACGGCGCAAGCACATTGCGCGGGCGTGCGACAGAAAATTGCACGGGCGTACGGCACGCAAGTTGTGCTGCCCGCGCGGGAAAAAATGCCCACGGCGCAAGGTGAGCGCAAGCACGGCGTGCGACAGAAAATCACGCGGGCGTGCGGTGCGCAAGTTGTGTTACGCGCGTGGGCAAAAATGTCCACGGTGCAAGGTGCGCGCAAACACGGCGCGCGGGCGCACGGCAGAAAATCGTGCGAGCCACGGCGCACAAGATGAGCTGCACACGGGGGCAAAAATGCCCACGGCGCAAGGTGCACGCAAGCACAGCGCGCGGGCGCGCGACACTGTTCATCGTTCCGACAGCACCAAAGGGTGTGGGGAACCCATGAATACGAAAATTGTATAACTTCTTCACACGAAGTCAAAATCATGCGGTTCAAAAGCCAAAATTAGGTAAAATTGAATTTCCCACAACATGGAACCATTATTTTTTGAAAATAACAAAGTTTAAGAGATCAAAACCAAAAAAAACCAAAAAAACTATAAACTTAGATCTACAAAAATATAACCATCAAAACCAAAATCTTCAATTTCTAAAGAGGCTTAGAATCAGGTAAGGAAGATAATGGAACAATAAAATTTGAGATCCGTCATGAAGCAAGTTGCACTTGCCTAGGTTCTTGGTAGGTGAGGGAGGAGTAAATGAAGAAGATGGAGAAGTAATGAGAAGCTATGGAGGAGAGAGAAGGAGTTAGTTTTTATATAAAACCTCTCCATCTCAAACCAAACCAAGCCAAGTCAAATTAAACCAAACCAAATCAAAATAAGCCAAGTCAAGATTAAACCAAGATTAGGCTAAGCAAGATAAGTCTAACTACGATCCACCTGACAAATGTTAGAAACCCGTACACGTATAATAAAAATACGTATAACGGGAAATGGGAGTGACACAGGGGAAGCGTCTTCCACTCATATTAGTCATAAATTTGATTATACAAAATTACTCTTAAATTTTGAAATTGATTATATAAGTTTAACAACACCTTTAAACATCATTTGAGAATGTTAATCTAATCTATTCAAATTCTTTTTTTTTTGAGGGCGTAATCTATTCAAATTCAAATATGGTTTTTTGTCAGTGGCAGCATACTAGTATATAAATTAGTAGCCGACTTTGGCGATCACCGGCTTCTTCTTCTTCGGTGGAACATTTACGCTGATACTGCCATGGCCAACGTTTACGTACATACATTGGTTCCCTTGCCCATGTTGACGGTGGTGCCGCCATGCTTCCCCTTCTCGGCATTCACGTGGATGTCTCCTTTCCCTACATTGACAGTGGTCCCCTCCTCCGTATGAATGCTAACACCTCTACCAAAATTAGTGGTGGTACCTTTCTCATCGACATAAGCTTCTACAATCAACCAACACAATTAGTAATATGATACGACGATGAGTGTAAAGAATGAATGAGAGAGAGAATGACCATATTGTCAAAGATATTGGATGGCACTTGGCATGAGAGTGTTAGAAAAAAGATTATAGGTTATGTTAAGAAAATAAAGAAATTAAAAAGTAAAATAAAAAAAGGGTACCTGCATCGTAAGAGAGAGAGAGAGAGAGGAGGTTATCAGTTTTAAGTTAGTGGTCTATAAATTACCTTCATATTCATATATAAATATAGTTTTATCTATATTTTTTTTTAAATATAGTTTTATCTATATATATATATATATATATATATATATATATATATATATATATATATATATATATATATATATATATATATATATATATAATCCAAATACCAAGAGTATTGGGATTATTTTAGATTATATATATATATATATATATATATATATATATATATATATATATATATATATATATATAATCTAAAATAATCCCAATACTCTTGGTATTTGGATTATATATATATATATATATATATATATATATATATATATATATATATATATATATATATATATATATATAATCCAAATACCAAGAGTATTGGGATTATTTTAGATTATATATATATATATATATATATATATATAGATTTATATATATATATATATATATATATATATATATATAGATTTATATATATATATATATATATATATATATATATATATATATATATATATATAATATATATAAAAAATATATATATATAATATATAATATATAATATAATATATATATATATATATATATATATATATATATATATATATATATATATATATATATATATATATATATATATATATATAATATATATATATATATATATATATATATATATATATATATATATATATATATATATATATATATATATATATATATATATATATAAAACAAAAATAATCCCAATACTCTTGGTATAGAGAGAGGGATCAACATCCCCTCACTTTTGTATCCCCCAAGCATCCTTATGATAACACCCATTTGATCTTGTTTAAGTCTGTAGCTCCCTGAATCGTTTTATGGATTTTTTTTAAATTTCTTATTTGAAAATTAAGTCATTTTTCTTAACAAAATATAGTTTTAAGTAACAAATACGATATTTATAATTTATTGAGCATTAGTTATTAGTTATAGATTTTATTATAGTTGATTCTGACTACAAAGTTGTGTGGTAGATCTTTGTAAACAAATCGTGTTAATTAAACTAAAACTTTGTTTTGATTTGATTATTGGTAATTAAAACCTACTTTGAGGGTTATTATTAATTCTTTGATTTTGATTATTCTGTTTTATTTTATTTGACATTGTTACGTTTAGTTAACTAGCAGTAACTATTTTTTAGTGTTAATTTTTGTAACTAGAGAGAGAGTGATTATTTATGTCTATTATTTAACTAATCCTGTAAATCAGTTGAAAATAACTAAATTAGTTATTTTGTTGGATTAGTTATAAAGTTTGTTGCAATTCTGTTATAGGTTTAAATTGCTACCCCCAGATCATTAAATATTTACAATAGTGCCATCAGACTTATCTTGGAGAACACATAGTTATTTTTTTATAAATAATTCTGTCACAGTTTTCCAAATCACTGACACATCACATCTGCACAGTTCTCAATCCATCACATTGAACACATTCCTCACTGTCCTCCATTGTTCCCGACGCTCCGGCCGAACTCCACCGTGGAGATCGCCGCGAGTGTCGTCAGACTTCGTCTTCCGTCGCCGGAAGCCCTCGTCGAGCATCCACTTCCTCGTGGAATGACCGCCGGAGAGAACCAGTCAAGCATCATTCACCGCCAAGCTCGCCATCCTCGGTTGACTTCCTCCTCGTCATCTCCAACAATCGTCTTCCTCGGGGCCACCATCGAACTTCGCCTTCTTCGATGCACCGCCGTCCGACTTCACCGGAGCCACCAAGTCTAAGGATTCGAACCGTCGTCGGACCAGATCCCGATCCCGGCCATATCCTCTCCACTCGAGCATCGTCGCTTCCCGGCGATCGAGCATGGAGGCCATCTGACCTCGTCCTCCGCTGAGCCAAGCGGAGCCCCGGTCAGATCTGACCAGATCTGCCCTCTCGAATCCCACCGGTCAGATCCTCCGCCCAGGTGGAGCTCTGCGACAGACGCTGTCACGACCCGCACCCTAGCGTTAGGGCACGAGACGTGGGTACGTCCAGCCTACGCCGCAGTGTCGGCGGTAGAACGCTATTCTAGGTCATAGTCACTTCTAAAACAATATGCTATACTCTCCAGACGGAGGACAAACACATAAGGATACTATCTCAATCACAACTCTAAAGATAGATAACAGCACGATGAAATAGATAAGATAATCCACAAGAGAGAGAACCAGGAGTGATAGTAAAACAATTCTATTAAACAACATAAGATTTCAAATACAACTCTAAGACAAACAATAAAGAAAAATGAACAAACTCTAGGTAAATACTCCAAGCTCTACCAGTGTCCTCTAGGCTAACTGTGAAACTCCAAGTACCTGTAAAATTTTATCAACAGGTCCAATCAGGACAGGAACGAGCACATATCTCTCACAACAGTTCATATCAGGAATGGACATATAAAGCAAGCTATAGAAAACTATACATGAAACTGCTGTAAAGAGAAATCAACAGGAGAGAAGATATAACTGATATATAAATATGATAAATAAAGAATATAACCTTCTACGTGAAACAGACCATGAATTGGTTATGTAAACAGCTTGGATTGCACATGGATACAACTATGGAATGTACATGGATAACTACTGGGGATAATGATCACATAACCAACTACACTCTTCCCTGCCCCCAACCAATACACAAGGATCGAAGCATGTTATGTTATTGCACATGGATAACAACTACTGTATACATGGGGCTCATATGGTCATGAGTGTACATGAATAACACATGAGTGCACATGGATAAAAGTGAATATATGGAGTACATGATGAACATGATAAAGTACATGAAACATGACATACTCGATGTATCCGAGGGGATAACATCGCATGAAAAGATCCAGAGGGTACTGATCCGTGTGAACGTCGTGTCAGCATCAAGTATACTAGTCTATAACAAGAGTACATATCCAAAGAAGCATAAAAGATCAGAGAATGTACTCGCCTGGTAATCCAAGCCGCTGATAAATGTAGATGTCCAACTGGAGTCACAGTGTCCTATTTAGAGCAATCACAAGTCACAAAAGAGTCTAACATGAAATAAGAGTAATCTACAGTACATTCTAAATAATTCTAGGTCCTTCTTGGTCAAAGTCTAATCAATAAGTCCACTAGGTCAACTAAAGTCAAATTAGAGTTAAACTAAAGTCAACTAGTCAAGTTCTAGCTCAATCCAGGTCAAACTAAGTCAATGGTTGACCTATAGTTGACTTTAGGTTAATATAGTCAACCTGGTCAAAAGGGGATCAAATCTAGTCTCTAAGTATTAAACTATGAGGTTGTACTAATTCCGAATTACGGAAAAATAGGAATTGACTAACTAATGGTGAACACCTAGAGAAAATATCTACTAAACATTGTCGAATGATAAAACAAATATCACCAACGTGTCCAGAAGTATCAAATCAGCTAGGATTGCTTGTCCTTAAGTCCAATTCTGGACACAGGGGCAAAACGATAATTTTGGGCAAAAACGATGTCCGTCGTTGGACCTCGCTTTGCACCGAAAAGTGTGCCAGAGTCAACGGTCTCTAAAGTCATCAAACTACATGTCTACAGGATCCAGTTTTCCTGATACGAACCCAACCGTATGTCCAAAGTTGGATTCCGGCGGGCCGTGCACAAAATCGCCCGTTGAGTGGGACCGTAGGGCCCGCAAAACGACGTTCGATTCAACTGTCTCAGATTTGGACCAAACTTGGCATGCAGGACCAAAAAAATGATACGGTTCTGTTGGCGTAAGTTTCGTCTCGATCTGACGAACGTGCACAAAGTAATTGAGAATTTGCAAAGTGCACGATACGGAGAATTTCGACGGATACGCATCAAATTCGTCGCGCACACGCTACCAATTTGAATTCCGTCAAAGCCCACACGACCACGAAACTGTTACGCTGCTTTCGATGCTTTCGGTTCGCGACCACGTCGTCCCGATTGGCGTGACGCACGTCGTGTGAAACAATTTAATGTTTTCAAAACAGGTTTTTGGGAAAATTTGGGATTCGATTTCTCGACGCATAGTCGATGAATTCGAATTCCGCAAGAAGGGTTGTGAAGACCTACATGGTGTCTAGGACTGTCTTTAAATAGTTTTTCTAAAATTGTACAGGATCGATCGGAATCGATCCTCGAACAGAGCTGTTTGGGACTGGGTTTCGTTCTGTTTTCGAGGAGTTTTTCGAAAACTTTGGGTTCGATCTACGACGCGTACGGATAGAATTTAAATCGAAATAGATGAAGGGATTTGATGGGGGTCATGTTGGGAACGTACCAGATCGATCGGTTCGTAAATGTCCCTTCGTACGCGAAAAAAAGCCGTCGTGAAGTCGCTCCCCCACAGCTACTGCTGCTGTGCGCTGGTGCATTGCACGCGCGCACACGATCTCCGGCCGGCGGCGGCCGCGCACGATGGCGCTGCGGTGGCCGGAGCGTGTGCGCAGGTCGGGGATGGTGGCGTCGAGTTTTGCTCGAGTTCATCTAGGTTTCGATAACTCGGGTCTGGGTTTTATATATATATATATATTATATATATATATATTATATATATATTATAATATATATATATATATATATATATATCTATATATATATATATGGGGTTGAAGGCTGCTCGGGATTAGCTGTTGGTCGGCTGTAGCCAAGTTCGGTTTGGCTGAGTATTGTGGACTGGGCTCGGTTTGGCAGGCCGGGCCTGCCATGCGGGGACTGGGCTGGGTTTGAGGGGAAAAACATTGGTGTATATATATATACACACCCCTAA